>APFE031047181.1:42698-84461 GCA_000404065.3 Pinus taeda | reverse complement strand
CATGAGAGTGATTTTATGAAAGTGTATTAACTTCATTCTTAAAGCTTTTGCAAATGGTCCTTATGTCTGAAAAGTTAGTATTTAGTTTATGAAAGTGTATTAAATTCATCCTTTAAAGCTTTTTTGAATGGTCCTTATGTATACAATATAAGGATTTATTTTCGTATGAATGTCTTATAGGAAAAAAACAACTAATCCCATTTCAATGATATTGATTCATGTATCTATAGTTCTTGTGTTTAAAAAGTTATGTTTTACTTTTGTATAATTATCTATTATGTAAAATTGTATGGATCCATATTAAAATTGGATCTATCAAGTGTCAAGATGGATTGTAATATCCTTCTAAATTGCATTTATGTTAACATTTACAATGGAAAATATTATGATTATTTTTACCACGTTTAACAAATTTTTTTTAAATAAAAACCATTATGATTTAGCTGGCAACTAATTTTAATCAAGTAAAGAAAATAATAAATCATTGAGAAAAGTAAAGTTTTACAGCTTCTTCCAATTCATTCGAAATCTGGGAAAAAACAACTTTCATCTTCATCAAGTGGAGTTTTCATCATGTGAAGTTAATAGGCATTGATCATCACAAATTTGGTGAGGAATGTTGTTGCTCCAATGAAATGTATTCTTGAACATGAGGTATGTACATGGGACTTCATGGTTATTGTACACAAAATATAAGTAACCTTGACTTCTTTGGAAGTAAATTGCATGTGTTTTGTGCAAAGAATGATAGGTTATTTTATTAATTGGAAATATTCCTCTAGACTCTTGAAAGTTGCAAGAAATTTTGTCTAAAGGAATTAATTATTTCATTGGAAAGTTTTGCATGGTTTCTATGCAATAATGTTCTAAAAACATGCATGAGAACTTTACATATTAAAAACAAAGAAACCATGTTCATTTATTAAAAAAAAATATTGCATGGATGTTGTTACTCTTGAAAAGAGCATCTATGTGAATCTTGCAAACAAAAAGACTTAAGAAGTCATATTACTTTTCATAAAGAATGCATGTGAACTTTTCATGGTAAAAGCAAGAAACTATATTACTTTCTTGAAAGAAAATTGCATGGTAAAAGATAAAGAAATCATATTACTATAGTGAAAGACAAAGTGCATGGTAAAAGATAAGTTAGGGATGTTGTTTTCTTGGAAAGAAAACATACGTGGAACCTCCACACAAAATATTAAATAAATAATGATATTTTTTTCATGAAAAGTATGTATGCAAACTTTTCTTATGGAAAGAGAAATAAAATAAGTGATTTCATTGAAGAAAAGATTGCTAGGAAATTATGAGAGAAAATTAGATTATTAATTTCATTGGAGATACTAGCATAATTCCTATATAATCCTAATAGGAATATGTGCATAATAATAATATGCATTATATTGAAATTCTTAAAATAAATTCCTATGATAATTCTTGAAAAAAAAATATATTAATTGCATTCATCATTGTATTAGATTTCGAAGTGAAATGTCTTTGCATACATTATAATAATATTGGAAAAGAGAAAAGTTAATTACATCAATTTTCTTGGAATGATTTTTATGAATATGTACTATGCATATATTACCCATGTTTTTTATTTAAATACTCAAGGATTTGAGTGTAGAAAGACATGCATAAGAGTTTTGTGCATGAATTGATGAAAAATAAATATTGTTTTCTTAAAACATTCATATGAATCTTGTTCATACGAGAACAAGAATACATGCATGTTTCTCGAAAATTCTATGTGCATTGAAATAAGCGTCATTATGTTAGAAAAAACATTTTGCATGCAAAAAATGGTAGCCATTGCGATATAGAAAATATGTTTTTGTATGTAGACAAACAAAGTTATAATGTAAATATTCTTGAAAAGAATAATATCTTGAAAATATTGTCTAGCTAAATGAATTACGTTGATTTCGTGATTTAGGTGCATAAAAGGGTTTTATGCATAAAACATGGTTAGTTGTGGTAATTTATTGAAAGGGAAGCATGAGAAACTTTCATGTAGAAATATAGAGGAATGTCGTAAATTAATTTCTTTTTGGAAAAGAAGTGTGTATTTGTTTACATGAAAATAAGAGTTAATGATGGTATAATTTTAGAGAATGGAATATTTGTTGTGTACATTACAGAAGGGTTATTATGATAAACTGTTGCATACACAGAGAATAATCACTGTGTTATAGAGATATGTTCTTTGCATGGATGGAAGAATCACTGAGCTATATTTCTTTAGAAAACATTATATGTGATTACTTTTATGCTCTCTTAACTATGATGTTAGTTTTTTTGGAATAATATCATGTATATGCATGCAGGATTTATATTATCTTTGTTGGAAAGAATACACATTTGTATGTGGGAAATGATAGCACATTATATACGTCTCCATTGGAAAATATTCTTTGGGAGTGAAGATGAATTGCATGCACAAAAACCATAGTAATGTGTTGGTTCTCTTGGAATATATATATGGGTAATGTTTGTATAATATTTGGAAAAGAGGACATGTATTTGTATGCTTTATTTCATTAGTTTTATGGAAAAAGAAACATGTTGTTGCATTCCTTATTATACTAGATTTCCTCAAAAATGAAACATGTGTTGCATGCTCTATTGTGTTAAACATTCTTTTGGAAAGAATATGCATTTGAATGCAAAGGAATTGCATTCATTGTGTTAGATTTATTTACGTATTTTCATGCACCAAAAGTAATAGTTGAAGGGATAGTTATTTTCATAAAGTTTTTTTAATTTGCATGCACAAAGATCATAACTCATGTATTAGTTTCCTTTAAAAGAATGTCTTGACAATTGTAGTGATTTGTATTGCAAGAATGTGGTCTTATGTGAGGGGAATATTAGTTAATATGGTATTTGTTTTTAGAAATGCATTGATGGTTATACACTTATAACTAATGCATATGCATTGTTAAAGGAAGCATGTCACGCTATTTTATTTGCATTTCATGAATGTACATGAAGAGATGGTGAAGCAATGCTAGTATATATTTATGAATTGGTTTGATTAATAATTGATTTAATAATGATATCAAAGGATGTTAACAATAGTAGTTGCAGGAAACGACTTTGACATATAAAGATGGATTAACTTACCTTTATGGCAGGAAATAAGTTAGTGTTCTATGTAGATGGAAGGAATGTCGGTTGTAGGATAGTCCATTGATGGTAAGAGCCAAGCCATAAAGACACAATGCCAAAGGGTTTGTGGGTAAATGATGTCATGATTATTGTAATAACTTATAACAAGTTATGTTGTTTTTGAGATGATATTCTCTATAATATTTTAAAACAATGGTCAAGGGATGGACTTTGTTATAACATTGAGTGAGGAGTGAACACCCTCATGAGCATTTAATAATAAAATTAAACATTTGTTGGTTTTCACTCTATAGGGTTTTGGCAATGGATATTGGTGTTTAATGATGTTATGGCTTATTGTGTCGGTTTGATGATGATGATTCCTTGCATGATGTGATGTTTATATTATTAAGAATATGGGTAACTAACTGAGTTAAATGAATCATGGAACTAATTCAAATTTACATCAAAAATTTTATGTTAATACGCTACAACAATGGTTGTTAATGATTATGTAATTTACTATTCTATTACTAAAGTTACTCTATGTAATGATGAAGATTCTATCTAATGGTTAATGAGGTATTTGGATTAGTGATTTAGATAACTACCTGTGGGAAAATTGTGTAAATTTTTTATAACTCCATACATTTCATGCTAAGTTAGCGAGGAATGTTACAAGTGGTATCAAAGATGAAGGTTGTAGCACTGGTGCCTTTGGGAAGTATTAAGAAAAAACAAGAATTAAGGTATGCTACTAGTGGACGTCAACTCAGGTATGAGTCTAACAATCTATATATTGATATATGCAGTAGACTACTTTGAATTGAGATGCATGATGCATGTTTATAACCACATTGAAGAGTAATAAGTAATAATGTCTACTGCAAAATTATGTTGATGACATTTCAATCCCGTTGAGGATAAAAGATAATAAAATATTTGTTTCACCTATGAACAATCTGAGTACTCACTAGGGAAGGTGAGAATCAACTACTTCTCTTTGCAAATATGAAATATTAATGATTTAATTAACATGACTAAAGTTATAATGCACTAATGATGAAGGCTAAATGCATGAATGAAAAAATCGGGAAATTTCCTTGAAGATGATGATAGAGTTTTTTAAAATGACATTGAAAGAACAGCTCTCAATGTTAAAAATAAACCATGAGTTGAGCAGTGAGACTTAACTGTAATAACTATTTGTTTATTGATTTTTGTCATGGTTGTTTAGTTAGTGTTGCAATATTAACTATTAAAACTTATATGCATGTATTGAATTTTATTTAATCTTATTGCAAGTTGTAGATAAGTTATTATGGTTGTTACTTCATGTACTAGTCTGTTGGTAATAATACATTGTGGGAATTGGAAATGTTGGATTGTTACCCTAACTATTATTGTCATTGACACATAATGAATATTTGCATATACTTTTATGCATGATAGTATTCTACGCATGAAAATAAAATGGTTGTGTTAGTGAATACTTATTTATGTGTATGATTTTGTTATTTGGAAAAATCAGAATGCATATCACATGTATGTGAGTTATGTTTCCTATCGATTTATATATTATGGACCCAGGGTAAGGGTTAAGTATAAATGCATGGTGTATATAAATGTTTCTTTTGTTAATGATAATGTCCATATTGTCCGTTATATAAATCATTTTGGGAAAGAGTGATAAAATATAATTTTACATGCCAGAGAGTTGTGGAAAGTTATGAAAGGCTAGGAGGTGTTGGGTTGATGGCAATTACTTACTCGAAAGGGTTGATGACACTTGCCTGCCTGGATTTCCTCTTGCTAGAGATAAATGATTTCAATAAGGAAAAAGAGTTTGCCAATATGGTGAACAGGGGAAAAGCCTGAGCTAACTCTGTTAATTTGGAACCTTTTGAATAAGGCCTAAAATTCCTAATAGATAAAATGCTATTAGAGGAATAGGTAGGATACTGCGAAGGAGAATCATGTATTCGAACCTTTCTAGTCATTGGAATTCTTGAGCTGGTTGGCCAGTGGAACTCTAGAGTGGACCTAGTATGGTCTCTAATAGAGAACTATCTAGATCGAAAAATCACTCCATCTAGTTGTGTAAACTAATTCCCATGGGTTGAGAGGAGTGTTCTTTTTCCATTGTGGTTCTCATAGCAGAACAAATTAACTAAAGATTTATGTGTTATTTTAAAATTTAATTTTATATGTAATTGTGTAAACATGTTATGTACATCTTAACAGGAAAGCAACCTAGTTATCAAAAAGGAATTATTGACAATGGAGTTTCTTTATTGTATTACTAATCTTTTGAATGTATTAGTAGGGGCTAGGACAATATGCACTTGGTGAATTTATTGATCATTTCGATGATCAAAGAGTTATGTGATCTTTGATTTCTTGTAGAAGTAGTGTGTGGATGTCTTTAGCTGGAGCTATGATAGTGTGCATGTGGTGCAATTATTTATCATTTTGATTATTAGAATGTTGGTTCTCTCTAACTACTTGTAGAAGTAATGTGATTTAATTATCACTTGACATTAAATAATTGATTGATGGTTAAAAGTATATCATTTGAATAAAAATGGTGTGACTAATATGATTATGTTGGATTTGTTAGTCATATGTTAGAGTGTTCTCACCATGGAGTGTGGATGGGTTGTCAAAACATTCTTAGAAAACTTTCATAAAAGCGATCATGACTTTCAAGAGTAATTGGTAAGTAATGGTAAGTTGATATAGAGATTTTGTTTTGTATTTTATGAATTTGAATAATGGATATGTGAATGGAAAATATAACTTGCATATTTTTACAGTTGTGAATTCTTAAGAATATTGATAAGAATTATTGTTTTCTTTTCTTGTTGATATTTCCTAGAAACAAAATCCTTAATTTTAAAGGAAAATTTTATCTTTTGGTTGTTCATATCATTATATCATGAGTAAAAGTTAATGATAAAAATAGAAGACCATGTTTACTTCAAGGGGGGGAGTATGTAATATCCCTATAAAGTTCATTTACGCTAACATTCATAATGGAAAAGATTATTTTTACCATGTTTAATGAAATGGTTGAAAACAAGAACCATTATTATTTAGTGGCAAATAATTTGAGTCAAATAATGAAAATGATAACTCAATGATGAAAATAAAGTTTTATAGGTTCTTTAAATTCATTTGTAAACTGGGAAAAACAACTTTCATCTTCATCAACTGGAGTTTTCATCATGTGAATTCTTGAGGCATTGATCATCACAACTTTGGTGAGGAATGTTGTTGCTCCAACGAAAAGTATACCTGAACATGAGGTATGCACATGAGACTTCATGGTTATTTCACACAATACATAAGTGACCTTGATTTCTTTCGAAAGAAATTGCATGTGTTTCGTGAAAAGAATGACATGTTATTTTATTAATTGGAAATATTGCCCTAGACTCTTGAAAGTTTCAAGGATTTTTGTGTAAAGGAATTAATTATTTCATTGGAAGGTTATACATATTTTTTATGAAGTAATTTTCTAAAAAAAAACATGAGGACTTTACATATTAAAAAAAAGAAACCATATTGTTTTATTAAATAAATATATTGCAAGGATGTCATTACTCTTGAAAATAGAATGCATGTGAATCTTGAGAACAAAAATATTTAAGAAGTGATACTACTTTTCATAAAGAATACATGCAAAATTTCCATGGTAAAAACAAGAAACTATATTACTTTCTTGAAATAAAATTGCATGGTAAAAGACAAAGAAATCATATTACGTTATTGAAAGAAAAACTGGACGGTAAAAGATAAGTTAGGGGTGACCTACACACAAAAATATTAAATAAATCATGATATTCTTTTAATGAAAAGAATATATGTAAACTTTTCTTATGAAAAGAGAAAGAAAATAATTTATTTCATTAAAAAAAAAAAGATTTCTAGGAAATTATGAGAGAAATTTAGATTATTAATTTCCTTGGAGATATTAGCATGATTCCTATAAATTTTAATAGGAATTTGTGCACAATAATAATATCAATTATATTGGAATTCTTGAAATAAATTCCAATGTTAATTCTTGCAAACAAAATTGCATTCACCATTGTATTAGATTTCAAAGTGAAATGTCTTTGCATGCATTATGAAATTCTTTGATAAGAGAAAAGTAAATTAGATTAATTTTCTTGGAAGGATTTTGATGAAATTGTACTATGCATATATTACTGATGTTGTGTATTTAAGCATTGCAAGGATTTGAGTACAAAAAGACATGCATAGTAGTTTTGTGCATGAATTGATGAAAAATAATGATTGTTTTCTTAAAACATACATATGAATATTGTTCATACAATAACAAAAAAAAATGCATATTTCTTGCAAAAGGTTATATGTATTGAAAACATGCACATTTCTTCAAAATGTTATATGCATTGAAGTAAGGGTCAATGTGTTAGAAAATAAAATATGTTTCATGTACAAAAGGGTAGTCATTGCAATATAGAAAATATGATTTTGTATGTAGATAGAGAAAGTTATTATGTAAATATTCTTGAAAATAATAATCTCTTGAAAATGTTGTCGAGCTAGATGAATTATGTTGATTTCTTGATTTAGGTGCATAAAAGGGTTTTATGCATAAATATGGTTAGTTATGGTAATTTATTGAAAGGGAAGCATGAGAAACTTGCATGTTGAAAGATAGAGGAATGTCGTATATTAATTTCTTTTTGAAAATGATGTATTTGTTTACATGAAAATAATAGTTAATGATGGTAGAATTCTAGAGAAGGTAATATGTGCTATGTACATTAAAGAAGGGTTATTATGATAAGCTCTTTCATACACAAAGAATAGTGGTTGTGTTATAGAGATATGTTCTTCGCATGGATAGAAAAGCTATTGAGCTATATTTCTTTAGAAAAATTATATGTGATTACTTTTATGCTATCATAATTATTATCTTAGTTTCTTTTGGAATAAGATCATGTATATGGATGCAAGATTTATATTAGCTTTTGTTGAAAAGAATACACATTTGTATGTGGGAAATGGTAGCATATTGTGTTAGTCTACATTAGAAAATATTCTTTGGGAAAGAAGATAAATTACATTTGCAAAAACCATAACAATGTGTTGGTTTCCTTGGAATATATATATATGGGTAATGTTGGTATAATATTTAGAAAACAAGACATGTATTTATATGCTTTATTGCATTAGTTTTATGGAAAAGAAAAAATGTTTCTTTATTCCTTATTATATTAGATTTCCTCCAAAATGAAACATGCGTTTCATTATTTATCATGTGAAACATTCTTTTGGAAGGTATATGCATTTGCTTGCATAGGAACAAGATTCATTGTGTTAGATTTATTTACATACTTGCATGAACCAAAAGTAGTAGTTAAGGGCTAGTTTCTTTATAAAGTTTATTTAATTCACATGCACAAAGATCATAATTGATGTGTTAGTTTCCTTTAAAACAATGTTTGGACAATTGTAGCGATTTGTCTTGCAAGAATGTGGGTTTATGTGGAGGGAATATTAGTTAATGTGGTATTTTTTTTATTGAAATGCATTAATGGTTATACACTTATAACTAATTCATATGCAGTTTTAAAGGAAGCATGTAATGATATTTTTTTGTGTTTCATGAATGTACATGAATAGGTGGTGAAGCACGACTAGTATATTTTTATGAATTGGTTTGATTAATAATCTATTTAATCATGATATCAAAGGTTGTTGGCAATAGCATTTACAAGAAAAGGCTCTGACTTATAAAGATGGATTAAGTTACCATTATGGCAGGAAATAAGTTAGTAGTCTAGAAACATTGAAGGAATGCCAACTATAGGATAATCCATTGATGAAAAAGACTAGACCCTAAAGATACAATGCTCAAGGGCTTGTGAGTAAATGATGTCATGATGATTGTAATAACTTATAAAAAAGTTATGTTGATTTTTAAATGTTATTCTTTGTAATATTTTAACAATGGTCAAGTGATGGACTCCCTTATAACCATTAAATGAGGGGTGAACAACCTCATGAGCATTTAATAATACAATAAAACATTTCCTGGTTTTCACTCTACGAGGTTTCTAGGGTGTATTGATGTTCAATGATATGATGGATTATTGTGTCGGTTTGATGATGATGACTCCTTGCATGATGTGACGTTTATGTTATTAAGAATACAATTAAATAACTGAGTTAAAAGAATCATGAAACTAATGCAAGGTTACATCAGAAAGTTTATGTTAATATGCTACAATAGTGGATGTTAATGATTATGTAATTTACTATTATGTTGTTAAAGTTACTGTATTGAATGATGAAGAATATATCTAATGATTAATGCGGAATCTACAATAGTGATTTGGATAGCTACTTGTGGGTAAATGCTATAAAAAAATTATAATGCCATACATTTTCATGTGAGGTAACTGAGGAGTGTTACATGGGTCAAATATTTGGAGGTGCAAATCTTTCCTCAAGTTCAATCTTTAAACCTGTTTTTTTATCGCAAAACTTAACAAACAGTTTACACCTAAAGAAATTTAAACCTATTTTTTTATTGCAAAACTTGAAGAAATGTTGCACCTAAAAAAGTTTAATCTCTCTCTATAGTTAAGATCTATGCTAATAAATAAACTATTTCCATTTCCATATGATGTAGAATATTTTTATATCAATTTTTAAAATTATCTTAAAATAATTAAATCAAAACAAATTACATTATTATTATTATTATTCAATTTTTTTATTCATGTTGATATTTAACCATTATATTTATATAATTAATTAATTTTAGAAAAAACATAAACACATAAAGTGACAAATAATAAAATTAGTATAAATATATTAATTCCTCCGTGAGAGATCACCATGTAGTTTGGTTTGAAACACAATAAAAGAATCGAAAAGGCAACAATCTCATGCCTCTCAAACAAGTCTACAACATCCCACTCCTAGCTATTCATCGTTGGCATATTGTGACCACTACAGGTGATGCATTTGGTCTGCTTTAAAATTAAATAATGATTAATTTTAAAATATATAGAAATATAATATTATATACGTTAAATGATCCTATTTAAAAATATCTAATATAGATTATTATGTCACTATTTCCACTGGTATTTAATTTCGACTTGGGGGTATTATTAGCCGTCGTACTAAAAAAAATTAAAGGAATTATGTTGTGTTGTGGCAAATATTAACATTAGCTTTAGGTTTTCCGATTTGCTGAGATGATCATCGTAAGCCTAGGCTATTCTTTGAACCCTAACATGAATAATACTCTCATTAATTGCATTGCATTGCAGTTGATTCATCTCCACTCTTTTGGGGAGAATAGTGACGGCCAATGTCAGTTGTTATCTCTGTGGCCGGAGGGTATAACGTAGCATAGTATAACTTATTCAGTAAGGTTTTGAAAAAAAAAATTAAAATATGGTTGACAAAAAATTAAAATATATTAAGATTGATTTATTTTATCAATATATATATATATATTTTAAAATTATTTTTATTTCTTTTCTTTCATTTTATTGGCTTAAAATATTTATATCTTATTTTGTAATCATTTTAAATCTGACTACTGTCAACCGGTTCCTTGGAAATATACAAGCACATTATACTATGGGGGCTAGTAAATTATCTATTTATTGATCAATTATATTATCAATCACTTATCAATGGAGTAGTCTAACAAGGTGGAGGAATTGTCCGGTTTCTGGTGCTGCTCGGAAAAAACTTCGGCTTTGGCCGCCCGCAATTCCTCCGCCCTTCGCGAGCTCCAGCCAGCGCCGCCACCTTCCGCATTAACTACGTCTAACAGGAGCCTTGACTTCCATCGTTGTCTTGCCACCAGGAGTTAATTCACCTTTCAATTCGAATTCGGTTTTTCTGTGGGTTGTTCTTGACCAATTCGACCCGGCACTCTGCAGCTCCCTCCCCTGCAGTTCACCAGATCACCAAAACAGGCGAAAAACTCACGGAACAGGCTCAACTCACGCTTGCAGCTCACCAGAACAATGAAAAACTCACTCCGACACTCTACAACTCACCACCTGCACCACCCAAGTGACAAGCAGGCAGGTTCAACACATCGAACCCACTCCCTAGTTATATGTATTAATAGATATATACACAAATTCTCTGTGATCCAAAACACTGTGTAGCCTGCAAACCCACTTGTCCTCGAGGTCAGAGGATGTCCAATTGTCTCATTTATGAAATGTGTGAGCTGCACCCACCACTAATCTACAAAGTATAGCTAAAGCAAGTAACTGCGCTTGCATCTGTGTTGAAATACTGCAGGGGAGGGAGCTGCAGAGTACTTACAAAAGTGCTCAAGAGACCTGAACCTCATTTAAAAGCATTTACTATTAGGTGACCTTAATTGTTAGACACAATGTATCAACTCAGTGTCTACTTTAACATCTTCTGGAAAAGGAATACTCAAGCCTATGGCTGGCAAACCAGTGCCAGGTCTCATTTGAGCTTTCAAAATCCAATGCATAAATCTTCAGCAATGAAATGCCTGTTATAGTCGGTCTAGTTATCCCTCTGTCAGAGATCAAAACTCTTTTTTGCATTTCATGTTTAGGTGTTCCATCAGTTTCGATCAGTTGCATTTCATTAGGCATTGTAACATCCCTCCCCTTTATAAATAATAAATAATAAATAATAAGAACTAAAAAAACTAATACAAAAATAATAATAATTAATAAAAAATAATACTAATGAATAATAAATAAACCACTTAATAAATAATAAAATATAATAACTAATAAGAATAATACAAATAATAAGTAATAATAAAAATAATGAATAATAATAAATAATCAATAATAAAATAATAATAAATAAAAATGATAAGTAATAAAAAATAAAATTAGTAATAACCAAAATAACAAATAATAATAAAAAAAATAAAAAAAAATAGTAATAACCATAATAAAACAAGAAAATTATCAAAAAAATTAGCATGCCGACACTTGGAGGGTGGGCATGTGGTATGCAGACACATGGAAGGTGTGCATGTGGTTTCCCTTCCAATGCTTTGTTCTATTTAAAGAATGATGAGGAGGATGGGAGGGGTTGATCATTCTGAGGTTCCATCTTCATTCTCTTGGGAGAATGCTGAGACTTAGGAATACTGGCAGTAGTCGTTGATTGAGGGCTCGAGGGTGGCCAGTTGTAGCAGAATCCTGCACAATTGAGCCTACAGTTGGGAGGAGAGTCTTCCCCAAATCTTGTGGTACAGGTATAATTTCACTAAAGAATTGTTTTCCTTTTTTTTACATTAATTTTTGTTTTACTTGTGCTGTTACATATGGTATCGGAGCTGTTTAATCGTTAGGGCCTATGGGTATCCGGAATATACTTGTTGGAAATTTTAACTTGAATTGTTTGAAAGTACAACTAGATTACTTAGAAGAGGCGGCATAATTTTTTTTTACTGGAGCTAAATTGCTGACTGCTAAGCTGTTTTTGCATTAACTGTGCTCTTATTTTTTTTTCCTGGTGGTTTTTCCCTACAGACTCTGTCTGTTTTTCCTTGATGGCTTTCATGTTGGGTTTATAATGTAATCTGGGTCTTTTCATAGCCTCAATCTGCATTCACCCTGATATATACAGAGCGTATATCTGCAACACAGCTTGCATTCCCTGCATACTCAACTCGACATATCTTTGTTTCGTATGCAATCTGCCTTGTGGGTGTCCTTGGTATTCCAATTTTATTTCAGGGATTTTTTAATTTTTAAATCTGTAGTGTAGTTGCACTTTTTTTTTATTTACGATTCGATTTACAGAGATTTCGCATCTGGGTCTTGTTGGGTTTTGGTTTTGAATCATTGTAAGTGGTGATTCGCTTATTGCATTTTGCTGAATTTATCCCAAGTTTATTTCAGTACTAAGTGGCAGTGAGGAGGACCTTGGCGTTTCTCAATAGGGAATTTTTAGGAGCAGTGTTAATAACAATTAGCATTTTCTGTCTTTGCTTTATTTTATTAAAAGAATACCAGAGCTGAAGGAAAGGTGAGGGCATTGCCAATGTCTAGTTTAATCCTCGTCCATATTAACTTTTCGTTTCTGGGTTTGTTTTTGATGTTTCGCTACTTCTCTAAATAATTACCGCAACTCATTTTGCACAACTCTGAACTCTGTCTCTATATTTCGTTATTGACTGATAATGTATTTTTTTTAATAAGATGCATTTAATTTTTTATTTTTTTTATTTAATAAAGAGAGCAGTAGTCGTTGATTGAGGGCTCGGGGGTGGCTAGTTGTAGCAGAATCCTGCACAATTGAGCCTACGGTTGGGAGGAGAGTCGTCCCCAAATCTTGTGGTACAGGTATAATTTCACTAAAGAATTGTTTTCCTTTTTTTTACATTAATTTTTGTTTTACTTGTGTTGTTACATATATGGAAAGTAACTCAAAAATGACATTTTCCTTTTATTCACATTCAGTTACTATTTTCATGTCATGTGTTAAAAAGAAAGAAATACGGTTAAATTTTGTATTGATGTTTAGTTCAGTAAATTTGGTATGAAGTAATATTAATATAGATATCATAAAATTTATGAATCAAGCATAAAAATATTCCACACCATAAAGAAAAGACACTGCCACCCGACCCAGAACTGGATCGGATGATGGGGAAGGTTATTCCTTCCCAACACAAAAAAATAATCATTTTATTAATTATGTGGTATGCCTGCAAGCGCACCCGCGAAGGCAACACCATTTCAAATCCTGTAAATTACAATTCAATTAGGCATAGAATTGCCTGCCTAAGATAGAAAATTGTAAACTTGTCGAGAAATCTGCCCATACTGATCAACCTCATATCGTGGTTTGAAACATTCAGACACCTGCAATCTCGCAATATACACTTACAAATTCCCCCCCGAATGATGCTAGTTTTCGAAAATATGAAGAATGGCAAGATGATTCATGGAGTGTACACATTATAGTCCGTTGTCAGCAAGGAGAGAGTCTCCTTAGTTCTCGTTTGTCAAAATATCAAAATATCAACATATCAAAATGTCAAAATATCGAAACATGGATTCTTGTAGTGGATTAATGATAATCCTTAAAGCATCAACCATTTAGTACATTAATATCATCAATTATCTATCTAGCGAGAAAAATAGATTAAACTCAAACCATTCATTTCTTTCACATATATAGAGAGCTTAACGAAAAAGGTGGATGACTCGTCTAACTATACCATGACTACCCCTGATGGAATATATTTTAAAAAATAAAAGTTTAGCATGCTTAGCTTTTTCCCGACAGAACAAGCAACATAAGAGGAACTCCTCATGCTCATGAAGTTTTAAAAGAATAATTGGGATAAAAAATAACTACTGACACCTTTAAATTGAATGCAGCTTGTGTAAGGGAGAGCTAGTAATAGAAAAAAAAAGGGATTCTTTAGTCACGAGACTCGAAGCACTTCTTCGACTTTTGGTGGATATTGAACCACATCTCCGTGATTGATAGAATCTTTCGTACTAAACTTGTTTTTATATATACTTCGAAATTCGTCATAAATTATGCTTCACTTGTAACTAAATTTGTTATAACTTTTGGCATAAAAGTAATGGATAAATCCACTGTAATTACAAGGTAGATCATGGCTCCTAAACGTCAAAGGAAAAACCAAAGCAACCTTGGAGTAGAAACACCACCTCCCGGTTCTTCCAAGATAGGAACCCCAGCTGAGCAAGCTATATTACATTCCCTTGGAGAATTGACCAATATCTTTAAGACTTGGGTCTCAAGCCAAGGGAAAGATCTAGGAAATGTGCAAAAGGAGGTGGAGCAGAAACAGAGACAAGACTTAAATTCTCAACTCAATATCAAAGATGGACAAGTAACACTTGATATTATGAAAGAAGTCCAAAAATCCAAATTACCAGAGTTTACGGGTCTAGAAGGGGGCTCTAAAGCAGAAGCCTGGGTAATGGCTGTCAAAAGAGCACTTAGTTTTAAGGCGTACACTTCTACGGAAAAAGCCCAGATATCAATGAGTCTACTAAAAGGAGATGCCTTATTATGGTGGATAAATGAAGAAACGAAGATGCAAGTTACACCAGTACAAGTTACTTGGGAAATGTTTGAGGAAGCCTTCCGAACTAGGTACCTATCAGAGGAGTATAAACACCAGCAAGTAGGAGCCTTTCATGAAGTACGACAAAATGGTAGATCTATCGAGGACTATGAAGCTGAGTTTTATTCGTTGGTCCATCACGTGGACTATATGGCTGATGATAGACGTCAAGCTGAAAGATTTTTACATGGACTTGACCCCTTAGTCCGAGCAGAAGTCGCCATGTGGAAACCCACCACTATGGCAACAACCACCAGTTTGGCCAAACAAGTCTTAAGGAAAATCAATATGAAGAAACAAATGATAGTTGATGGAAATTCAGGAAAGGAGCATTCCACAATGAGGCTAAATAAACCAGGGGGGCAGCCATATAGATTCCAAGGAAGACAAAGCACTATTTCTCGGATTGCTAGCGCCACTTCTCAACCACCTCCAAGAGGTCGTAAAGGTCAACCCTCCTTGATTAATGGGAGGAATAGAAGATTCAGTGACCAAGGACGAGTACAACATTCGAAGCAGGCACAAGTAGAATGTTGGCATTGTAAAGGTCCACATTATAAACAAAATTGTCCAAGTTATCAAGCAGCGATTAAAAAACAGGAATACAAGGCAAGAGGAGGAAGACCACAAAACCCTCATCGAATTCATGCAGCTATAAACCATCGCCAGGCTGAGCACCAAGCCACTGTAGTAGAATCTGCAGGTATGATCAATAACATCCCTCTATCTGTGTTAATTGATCCAGGTGCTACTGATAGTTTTATTTCACCTTCAACAATACTTAGATGTGGATTGACAGCTCATGAGCAAAGTAACTTTAGAATGGTAGAAATGGCATCAGGCTCTCAGCAATCAGTAGGGTCAATGGTAAGAAATTGTAGTTTTAACATTGGGGGGTATGATACCAAGATGAATCTATATAGTACAACCCTCAGAACGTATGACTTAATCATGGGAATGGATTGGCTTGAAACCCATAAAGCTATATTGGATAGTTATAATAAAATAGTCCTCATAAGAAATGACCAAGGAGAAACCAAGGTGATAAAAGGGATTAGATGTGATGTTACATTACGCCTCATATCAGCCAAGAAAGTTAATAAGTGTTTGAGGAAAGGGTGCAAGATTTATGCGGTGGAAATGGTTCCTACCAATGAGAAGTCCTCGGATAAATTGCACCCACTACTTTCCGAACTTGTGGATGTATTTCCTCCAGAATTACCAGGTTTGCCTCCAGTTCGAGAAATTGATTTCTCCATAACCTTGAAACCAAAAGTGGAACCCATATCTAAAGCACCTTATCGAATGACTGTTCCAGAGCTTAATGAATTGAGTATACAACTCAAAGAACTTCTTGACCAAGGTTTTGTAAGACCCAGTGTGTCACCTTGGGGTGCACCAGTAATTTTTGTAAAGAAGAAGGATGAAACTCTTAGGTTATGTATTAATTATCGAGATATAAACAACGCCACCATCTGAAACAGGTACCCAATGCCTCGAATCAATGACCTCTTTGACCAACTAAAAGGAGCTTCAATATTCTCCAAGATAGACTTACGGTCAGGTTATCATCAACTAAGAATCAAGGAGGAAGATATACCTAAAACGGCGTTCAGAACACGCTATGGACACTATGAGTTTATTGTTGTGCCATTTGGTTTGACTAATGCCCCAGCAGCCTTCATTAACTTGATGAATAGTGTCTTCCGAAAATATCTGGACCACTTTGTCCAAGTATTCTTGGATGACATCCTCATTTATTCCCGTAATGAGAAAGAGCATTTAGAAAACTTGAGGTTGGTACTACAATGCCTTAGAGAAAATAAGCTCTATGGAAAACTTTCTAAATGTTCCTTCTTTGAGAGAGAAATTCAATATCTAGGCCATACCATTAGTGGGAAGGGCATTGCAGTGGATTACAGTAAGGTTGAAACTATAATGACTTGGCCCACTCCTAGGAATGTCAAAGAAGTACGCAGCTTTATGGGATTAGCAGGCTACTATAGAAGGTTTGTAAAAAGGTTCTCGCAAATATCTAATCCCATCACCCACCTTCAAAATAAAGGGGTTAAGTTTGAATGGACAAATGAGTGTGAGAAAGCATTTAAGGAGCTAAAACATCGACTCACAATGGCCCCAATATTAAAGGTACCTAACATGGACAAGGACTTTCTTGTATGCACTGATGCATCAGAAGAAGGATTAGGTGCAGTATTGATGCAAGATGAAGGAGTTATCGCTTATGCTTCTCGAAAACTTAAGGGCCATTAAATCAACTATGCAACTCATGATCTGGAATTAGCAGCGGTTGTAATGGCCTTGAAATTGTGGAGACATTATCTAATGGGGCGTCTATTTGAGTTGCGAACAGATCATAAAAGTCTTGAGTATATCTTCACACAAAAGGACCTCAATGCTCGACAGCGACGCTGGAGTGAGATATTTAGTGATTATGACTTCAAAATATCCTATATTAAGGGAAAAGAGAACAAAGTAGCAGAGGCTTTAAGCAGGAGACCTAGACTTCATTAAATGAGGACATTAAAGATAGACTTGAGGAGCTGGATTCTAAATCATTTAGTAAAGGACCCACATTACCAGAAAATAAAATTTGCCTTACAAGAAGAGCTATCTATGGCAACCAAGTGGGAGGAATACACCTTAGAAAATGATGGATTGCTACGATATATGGATAGGATTTATGTCCCAGAAGATGCTGATCTTCGAAATTTAATAATGAAGGAAGCCCATCAAACTCCATACGCTGCGCATCCAGGAGTCCAGAAAATGTATGCACACTTAAAACAACTATTTTTCTGGTCAGGAATGAAAAAGGATATAACAATGTTTGTGGCTCGATGTTTAGAATGTCAACAGGTTAAAGCTGAACATCATCACCCGGCTGGACTTTTACAACCCCATGATATACCAGAAACTAAGTGGGAGGTTGTTTTGATGGATTTTGTTGGGGGCTTACCTATGACGTCCCAGAGACATGACTGTATTATGGTTGTGGTTGATAAATTAACTAAGAGTGCTCACTTCATTCCTTTCAAGACCACCTTTGAAGCATCAGCGATCGCTCAAATTTTCTTGAAAGAAATAATTCACCTTCATGGAGTACCGCGCAAGATAATATCTGATAGAGACACACGTTTTACTTCCATATTTTGGAAGAGTCTATTACAAGCTATGGGAACACAACTAAATTTCAGTACAGCATATCACCCAGAGACAGATGGTCAAACAGAAATAGTAAACCAAGTGTTGGAGGACATGTTAAGAATGTATGTCATGGATCAACAAAGCCAATGGGAGAAATACCTTCCCTTAGTAGAATTTGCCTACAACAACAGTTACCACAGTTCAATACAGGAAGCACCCTTCGAAATCTTGTATGGAAGACCATGTCGTACTCCGTTAAGTTGGGATCGATTAGAGGACCGAGTCATGTTGGGACCCGAAATGCTCCAAGAAATGGAAGAACAGATGACCACAATTAAGCAGAGATTAAAAGAAGCCAGGGATCGCCAAAAAAGTTATGCGGATACAAAGAGAATTGATAGAAACTTTCAGGAAGGAAGCCAAGTTTTCATTAGAATCAAACCCTTTAAAAGTTCCTTTAGGATGGGTAAGGGAACAAAGCTATCACCTAGATTTGTTGGGCCATTCACGATCCTAGAGAGGATTGGACCAGTTTCTTACAAGCTCGAGCTGCCGTCCCATCTAAGAAATATGCATAATGTGTTTCATGTTTCTATGCTTAGAAAATATGTACCCGACCCATCCCATGTTTTGAAATTTGACAAATTGGAGGTTTCCGAGGACGGAGCCCTTCAAGCCGAACCATTCTGTATACTGGACCACTGGGTTCGTCGACTGAGGAATCGTGAGTTTGAGCAAGTCAAGGTCCAATGGGACGAATATAGCCCAGGGTCAGCTACCTGGGAAGATGCAGCTGTTATTTTTCAAAACTTTCCTTATTTACTTGATTAAACTATGTGTTGAATAATGCTCCTTAACTAAGACAGATACTTTATGGAGAATCTAAATGATGTTTTATGATTATGATGTTATGCCAAGATATTTTGACATATTCGTTTACTACATGATTATAGGTAATTGATGTTGATGTTATAACTTATGATGATAGCATATAGTATTCATAATATTGCGATTAACTATGATGAATGTTCTCATGATGACATGCAAAAATTTGGTATATGGATAAATTTCTATGATATGCATTGGTTATATGTTGGAGTATAATGATTGACAGGACTCTACATTGGACCGAGAGGTCTGGTTTATTTGATGATCTCGTGCGAGCCAATACGCACGAGGGAGAATAAGTAACATCATATGGGTTGGGGACAGACTCAATCAACACTACATATGCCAGTGATTCCTTTGTCTTGTGTATAGCTCTTGACATATAGCTCTTGAAGAGCTATGGGACCATCTTCAGAAGGCCGAGTGCCTAATGTTCCCTGCTTGGTGCCTGATGTTCCAGGCCAGGTGCCTGTTATTAGATTGGGATGCCGAAGTCTGGAAGGGATGTAAAGGACTTCGATGCCTGCAGCTGTGCGCCTTAGTAGTTGTGGAGGGAGTGGGCTAGCCTGCGAGATGCCCGTGGTCATTGAGTACCGGACCGGATGCCTGCCTTGGGGCAGATGAGGTCTGAGTCAGGCGCGAGCCTTGAGGCCAGTCTTCGACTAGGATACAGACCGAGTTAGGCTTAGCCTGGTGCCGAAAGTGGGAAAAAGGACAGAGATTCCTTGAGATTTCCCGGGGTGTTGGGGACTTTCGATGCCTGCTGGTTATGCTAGTTCAGCAGAGGGTGTTGGCAACATGAAGTAATAAAAAAATAATAGTTAATAATAAAAACTTTAAAAACTTAACTTCGGGACGAAGTTCCTTAAAGTGGGAGAGTATGTAACATCCCTCCCCTTATAATAAATAATTAATAATAAGAACTATAAAAATACAAAAATAATATTAATAATAAAATAATAATAATGATAATAAATAAAACTTAATAAATAATTTATAACTAATAAGAATAATAAAAAAATAAATAATAATAAAAAAATGAATAATATAAATAAATCATAATAAAAATAATAAATAAATAAAAATGATAAGTAATAAAAAAATAGTAATAACCAAAATAACAAATAATAATAAAAATAAAAAAAATAGTAATAACCATAATAAAA
Source organism: Pinus taeda (assembly GCA_000404065.3). NCBI lineage: Eukaryota > Viridiplantae > Streptophyta > Pinopsida > Pinales > Pinaceae > Pinus > Pinus taeda. Next base: position 63,995 of record APFE031047181.1, on the reverse strand, counting down.
CAAGAAAATTATCAAAAAAATTAGCATGCCGACACTTGGAGGGTGGGCATGTGGCATGCAGACACATGGAAGGTGTGCATGTGGTTTCCCTTCCAATGTTTTGTTCTATTTAAAGAATGATGAGGAGGATGGGAGGGGTTGATCATTCTGAGGTTCCATCTTCATTCTCTTGGGAGAACGCTGAGACTTAGGAATACTGGCAGTAGTCATTGGTTGAGGGCTCGGGGGTGGCCATTTGTAGCAGAATCCTGCACAATTGAGCCTACGGTTGGGAGGAGAGTCGTCCCCAAATCTTGTGGTACAGTTATAATTTCACTAAAGAATTGTTTTCCTTTTTTTTACATTAATTTTTGTTTTACTTGTGCTGTTACAGGCATGCCATAACTCTGACGGAATGGTTTGTGTCACTCATTCCCCTCGTGCTTGGCACTGCTGATTCAGATCTATTCATAAAAACAAGTCTTGAAAGATCATTTACAGTCCTGTTTCAAATTTCTAGGTCATGACAAGAGTTCTCGGTCATTAGGTCTAGAGTTGAATCACTTTTGTTTTGCAAAGTCTAAGAAGACCATCAAGCCAGAGGGATGTCCTCGATATATTTTTACCTCAATAATTTTCATCATTATATAGATAAATTAGGACTTCTCTTTAAAACTATGTTTTGAAGATAAGTCGTCATCTCATTTTTTAATCAATTTTCAAAAAATTCAGTTCTTGAAATGTCCAGGCGCAGCCTTGGTCTCCTTTTCTAGATCATATCACAGCTATCCCTACAAAAAAATTGTCAGAGAAAATCATTATTTCAACCAAATTTAAGGAGGAAACCAAAAAGGTCAAAATTCTATTAATCTTGAAAAAGTGTCAACGAAAAACTTTACAAAATGGGTTATGGACCAAGAAAAAATCAAAAGGGAGTCTTTATAAAGATATTTCACTACATTTTCAACTCATTCCACATGCCAAGAGTGAAGAAGATTGTTCCAGGCGAAACTTTGAGTTTGAGAGGAAGTCGAAGCAGTTTCAGGGGCGTGCGACACACTGGACTCGGTGCGCGGCGCACTGGGCACAAAGCCACAGTGTAAAAATACACGCTAGCGATGCATCAGAGGCATGCGACGCATTGGGTGAGGCACGTGGCGCATTAGGTTTTAAGCCCGAAATTTATTTGGAAACGCATCAAATCGCCTCCTCTCCGCACAAATTTGCAGGTAGGCTCATATACATTACTTGTGCTTGACTTTTGAAAGGTTAATGTAATGGGTTCATGATATGTTTTCCTTAGAAATCCAAGTGGAAAGCCCTCCTTTGTCAATGAAAAGTGTTGTAGGGTTTGAATGCAAAAAATTGTTGTAGGGTTCAAAAACAGAGTGTAACCAAGGTTGTGGTTTTTTCCCCAGTTCCCTTTGTTTCCCATTCCCAACTCACCATTATCTTTCCCCATTAATTCATTCATTAATTCTACACTATAATCCCTCAAATCCTAATCCCTAACCTCTATTACATAACACATTATCCCTATCTAACATCCCAAAATCCAATATTTTCATTTCCCTTTCCTAATTCCCTTGTTTTTATTTCTAAATTCCATAATTCCCTAATGATTTCCCTTTCCTAATATTCCCTTGTGCATTTGTGTCCCCTTGGTCACAGCATTTTTAGAGCAAAGAACAGTTTACAGTCAATTGTGCACACAGTTTATACATCAGCATATATATTCCAGCTATCTTGTTTTCAAAGTCATGTCAGAGACCGAGTCAGTCTATGAGCAGGAGTACGAAAGTGATTCTACACTGGAGGTAAATGTGCCAAATGTACCACGGAGGTATCACAAAGGTGGAAAAAGTGGTCAGCATGTCAGGGAGGAGCCTACTTCTTTGGCTCAATTGCAAGCTTGCCCACTTGCAATGGGTTGTTTTCGGCGTCAGTCATGTTTCCAATACTGTGAGATGATCTCACAAACTCAGCATCATCGGGAACTAGTCCGTTTATTTGTTCTACATTTACATTATGGTCATGTAATCCTTGCCGGAGTGAATTTCACCTTGTCACCAAAGACTATTGCTCAGGCCACCGGGATACCAAATTTAGGGGAGAAATGGAGCACACGCCAGCTATTAGACAAATTCTACTATGAGCCATACATCAAACCCGAGTATATGAGACACTTGAGCACGATTTTTCCTTTCAAATTCCTAAGGGATGAGTTTGCACCATTGATGAAACTCATCATTCAATATTTCAGTTGCGAGGGAAGATTCTCACGTCTCTATGCGTACCATGTTCGTTTGTTGATGCATTTCACGAGGGTACATATGATGAACATTCTGTATTTCATGTGTCGCAACATAGGGAGGATGGTGACTTTAGTACAAAAGAAGAGCCCAGCACATCAGCATAAGAGCATATATCATTACGCATTGATCAAAATCATAGTGATGCATCAGTTGGCTCAACAGGGCATTACTTGGGAGGATTTCATCTCCTGTGATTACTTCTTAGTGCTCTATCCGCCTCCCGAGATAGTTCATGATGAGGGAGCACCTTCACACCAGCCAGACATTCCTGAGACTGAGCATATAAGTGCTCCTCCATATGTGAAATACCAGCGAGGCCACAGGGCCTTATTTGCATCTACACGATGAGTACTATCTCCACCCGGGGTGGAAGGGGTCTCGTTGACTTCATTAGCACAGCAAGTATTATCTCCGCATCATGTGGAAGGGGTCTCGCCTTCTTCTTCAGCACAGGTACAGATCCAGGATAGGGGAAAGAGGCCCATGTATGATGAGGGTCATTCAGGAGTTCGGGACACGGATATCATTGATGTTGATGCGAGCTCTCCTAGCTCGAAGCTAAAGGAGATCATCCGAGAGCAAAGGGCTGAGAATGAATCGCTACAAAAGAAATTACAGATGGCTAAGTGGGTGATCAACTACTTGGAGTAGCGCAACAAACAGCTAGAAGATGAACATACACTTTATGAGCTGCGGCAAATCCGGGAAGATCGAGAATTGGTTCGAAAGAGACCCGGTGATTTGACACCGATTGATCGAGAGTCTATGTTCATCCAGGTGAACACTCATTTGGAGAAATTGTTGGCAAAGGCAAATAGAGACAAGGACATGGTTTGTCATATGAAAACTCACTATTGGGCTTGTATGCATGTTTGCAAAGCAAAAATGAGGATCCTAAAGAGGCGACTGAGCAAAGCACTAAAAAGGCGGAAAAAGACCGATCCACTCCAAATTTTGGCCGAGGCTTCATTGGTGAGGCACAATACATGATAGAGGGTCTTCACTCCAAATTTGAGAAAATTCGGAGAAATTTTCGTGATTTTGAAAATTTTGTCCTAAAATTAGGTTTTTTGGCTCAAAGCGTAGCGCGTCGATCTGCGCGCTTAAGATTGGGACACTTGCTGGAAAACTCTACATTTTTGGGTTTTTCATGATGAATTATACATGCTCAACTATTTCCAAAGCATTTCATTAATTTCAGGGTGACCAAAAGGCTCAAAAACACCATGAAATCCACCTTTCTGCCAGCTTTTGCACCAGCAAGAAGTACTTCCGGGAGAATGATATTTTGAGGGGGAAAATGAGCTCCAAATTGCAAAATTCCACTTGGTCTGGATATCCGACATCCAGGGCTTTCTAACCAGCTATTGTGAGATTGATTTGGATGCCGGGAAGTGCCCCAGAAGCAGGTTGAAAGGCGCGCGACGCACAGGGTTTTTTGGCAAAATTTTCAACTTCAGCTCAGGAAATGCAGCCAATTTGACCAGTTTTGACTTGTGATGTGATTTTTCACTCCTCTTGATGTAATTAATGAAACATGATGTTATTTTGACACTTAGTTACTTATTCTAGAAGATTCATTCACTAAAAGGTGAAAATTTAATGAATGAATTTGTTTCCTACCTTATAGAGGCAAGTTGTTTTGATTGCCTAGATTGTAGTGCTTTATTCAGAGTCGGTTGAAACAGCTCCTAGGATGATGAGATCGACCCCTAGAGGCAAGGGAATGGGTTTTCTTGCCTATATTATGTATTTTCTTAGTCATTTTCAGGGTTGGACTCTTGGGAATAGCTTGACACTCTATTGTACATATTTTATCTGCATTTTTGGCAAAGGAAAGACCAAGGTTTTGCAGCACTATTTGGGATTCATGTGGCTTTATGTGTTGATGGTGTGCTTCTTTCAGTATTTGTAAGTTTTTTATGTGTATCACTTTCCTTCTCTTATCTTCTGCAATTGAACAAATTAAGTGTTAAGGTAGAATCCATAATTTGCTATGCTCTGCCTTTAAGTTTGTTTGATTTTCCATGTTTTCATCTGTTTATGGAGAATCCTTGAAAGTTTCTTGCTCTCCTTAACTTCTCACCGGTCAGATCTAGCCATTCATTCTCTTTGAAGGCATCAAAACAATCACCTATCTTGCCCCAAGTAGACCTCTGTAAAAACTGTGCCTCATCCCCGCACCAAAAATTGCCTTTCCCTTGAATTCAACAAAACTTGAAAAAATCAATTTCAAACTCCTTGTATTTTATACCTAGCCTAAAATTAGTTATCAATTTAGTCATCTTGAGCCTCATTGATCACCTTTTTCCGAGATTGACTCGGAGAGAGCCCTCTCCTGTCCTTGTAGGGCTAGCTACGAGGTTGAGCGTGGTTTAATATAGCCTTGAGTTTTACCTTATTTCAGCGTAAGGTAGATTTGAGTGCTAACAACGCCATTGAGAAATGTGATTAAAATGCAGTAGAAGAAAAATTAAACACAAGAATCATTTACTATTTACCCTGATTAAACAGATATCCTGTAAAAATCCAGTTCCTACATCGACTTTTGTAAGAGTCGAAGATATAAAGAAGCCCATGGGTTACAAAGGCCCAGGTCTGCTATGGATTTGAAAACGTGGCGAACTATATAATGCAAAGCTTAACCATTTGATTTTGTCATTTTGGAGATGGGTTCATCAGATCACTTCTAATAAGTTGAAGTTCTTCCTGTAGTATTAATTAAATCATAATTCCATTATTTCTAGTGTGCACATACCTCCACATTAAGAACCACTCCAACAAAATAACAATCCAAGATGCAACAAATAAGAGCATGAAAAATGAACTATTTCTATTGACTTAGACTTCACTGGGCAATGTCATAGTAAATATGTTGTTCTCAGCATCCGGGGACATATGACATGCATGAAGTCCCCATAGCGTCTATACACATTTGAGATTCATGATTAGAGAATTGCCTCCTTGGAAAGCAAAATGAAGGTTGCAACAAGGATGAAAATAATACATAAACAAATGCGTTAACACCTTTTCCATGTGAATCAATTTTTTCCAAGAATATCTTCTTGGCCAGTCTCAAGGGTCAACTTTCAATGACACAATTCGAGATTGTCGATTATGCTTTGCAACCTTAACAAAAACTGCTGAGAGGCAGGAGGTTGCCCACCAAAGCCTATGAACTTCTTGCTCACCTTTCAAGCATGCCACTAGAGTGAAACAAGCAACACATGCCCCAAAACACAGGTCAATCAAAATCAACAAATCAAGCCAAACTTAAAATATGAACATATAAAAAGCTTTACATTCATAGATGCACTTTGTAGTTGGCAATAATAACAAAGGAAAATAACTAGTAATGGAGTACCAACAGTCCTGAGTGTGAAATTTTAACATGTAAGCATAATATCATATGGAACTAACCTTTAATATGTCGAATTTCATTGCACAAAGTTATAAAATCCCCCCATTTCATGTGACACCACCTAATCAACCGTAAAATCTACTTAATGGTAAATGTTGATAAGTTATCCAGATATTCTCCATTAACACCATTCTCTTGGAAAATCTGCCTGTAACTGCCAAGACCAATTTCATCCAACCATACCCCAACATCCTGAATAAGACTCCCACATGTCAAACTTGGCTAAAATAGAAATTTTCCTAGGCTTCCGAAGTAGCCATAGATAGACTTTTGCCATGCATAGGAGACTGAAAATGAAGCATCTCATAAATATCTGCTATAACAATCAAAGACACTTCAAACTACAAAAATCAGACAAGCCTAACAAAAATCATATCTATCCTGCAAAATTTCCCTTATCATAGCTCATCTATTGATGTAAAGTCATCTATAAAAGGAAGTTTACAAGATATAAGAATGCCTTGCCATTCTATGCTATTTATAATTGAAAACATGCAACTGTTGTGATATTTAGAAATAGCCTGGTCTTCCAATGATCATTATAATTGGGAGCATTTTTATTTTCTTTTCTTACCATACAAAGCTACTAATTCGTGCTCACAGTTACGTATCTCTCACTCATGAGATCCATTGCAACTCCACGTGTATTCAGTGTTTAGTATATCCCACTCATAAGGTGAGTCATCAAGGATTGCACCTCTCTAAAACAATGTGAGTTCTCTAGCTACAAATGGCTCTTGGGCATTAACATGGGTCTTTTTTTGAAGTGTGCTCTGGTTTGGAAAAGATTATTTGGGCCAAAAACAGCCTCCATACTACCTTGGATTTGACCTAAGACATTATTTTCCTAGGTTAATATGATATTCAGCCATAAACTATTTCCTGCTAAGATATACTTTTGTCATTCAAAGTCTGTCTTTAGTTGTGATTGAATCTCTGGTATTATGCTACTGTTGGATTTGGCCCGAGTTGACACCCGTTTGACATGCATTTTTCCTGGGTTATATGATGTTGAGCTACAAACTATTTCCCACTAATATTTACTTTGTTATTCAAAGTTTGTGTTCAGTTCTCACTGAAACGTATGGTATTTCCCTACTATTACTATTGTTCATGTCTTTGTTGTTAGTACTCTTAAAAACTGTTCAATTTTGCTGCAGTTAGTTGCCTTGTGAATTTCCTAATTTAGGGTTGCTTTAGTATCGAGATTCTCAAAACTATTTCCATATTTCAAATTTCAGTTCTCTTATCAGGTTTCCATGCTGACTAATAACAATGACAATAGAGCCCCGATTGATAGCCGATTCATACCATATTTTTTAGTTACAGTTCAGATTAAAATTACGTCCATAAGAGAAACCCAGTATAATTTAATGTTATTTCTATGTTTGGGGCCTTTTATCTTAAGAGAACAATTAGAGAAACATTGTTTATATTCAAATGCATACTCGCTCATATGCATTGAACTACAGAACACAAATCTTACGTTCAATTTCATTGCATCTTTTCAATGCCCATGGAAATCACAAATGGAGTCTTGATATTACAAGACTCATCAACTTCCAAGTCCAAGTGGACTCTTGAATTTGACGTTGCTCTGAAGATATCTAGTGGAGCTAGAGCCTCCATGTCTTGGACTTGCAAGTCAAACAAGTTAGATTGACTCAACCCATTAGACTTGATTGTCTATCTATGTACACACAAAAAAAAGATAATAAAAAGCACTCACTTTGCTTATATTTCTGACCTAAATTCACAGTCGACTAAGAAGACCTGTCAGTTCTATAAAATCCATGGCATTTTGTAACACGTAGTATCATTCATTTGGTAATCAATAAAATACAAGTTTAGCAGTTCTTTGATGGAAGCTCAGAAAAAGGCACTATTGTGAGTAATTTGCATATGTCTGGAAATCAAATTGTTGAGATGATTGCGGATTGGGAGCTAGAACAACTATGAATAATTCATGGCATTAAGGTTTCTACTCAAATGTGCTCTGAACAACAATGTTTCTTAGTTGCAAGTGTTTAGGGATTCTAGATTGTTAATCAGTTGGATGAATGACAGAGGATAGTTGCACAAGATTTCTTTAGGACTTTGGGTGATCATTTAAAATAAGTTGAAAATTCATTTCAGCATGTTACTGACATTGATGTCTTTAGAGACCAAAATATGATAGTAGCCGCATCATCAAAGAGGGACTACAAGTAGCTGCAGGGAAAATTATAATCAAAGAGAACAGGATATAATGTTATATGCTACAAATATTTTTGTCTCTATTTTTGTCAGTTGGAGATCTACCCACCACACAACACTCTCACCTTCAGAAACTTAGTGAGAGAGGGTAAACTTACGCATATCAAAATACTCACCATAACTAACATGACAATACTTAGGAAATCAACATGCAGTTTCTCTCCAAGAAAGACCATGAATACTTGAAAGCTTCATAAGACTATGAATGTAGTAGAAGGGATATTTAATATTTCTAGTACAACCATGGATGTAACCCTGAAAGAAGGCCATCTTAAGGGAAAAAAAAATTAAAACCACATGCTCACCTTTAAATAAAAATTTATAAAAACTATAAATAATGCTAAAATTGAAACATAGAGGCATATTCACATATGTCTCTATAACACATAATGCCACAACGTTGCAATTAATATTGCAAATAACAGAGAGTAACATGTTTCAAATATTAAAATGTTAAAGGAACAAAAATATTAATAAAAATTGTTTTTCAATTAAAATTTGTCTTTGCCACCCAGTTGGTGAATGCCTTTGGAAGACTACTTGCTTATTGCATTTTAATCAAGGGAGAAAAAGGGCTTCCTCCACATGAAACCCATTAACTATTACATATTAGAATTTGTGAATATTTTGAAGAATCAAACAGACAACTATTATCGATGAAATAACATACAGATACCCTTCGAAATCATATTAGAATATTAGACCTAAGATTAGAATCATTAAATATACTCATCCAAAATGGCTAAAACTTCAAGCAACTGAACCAGAAAGAGGAAGAGGACCTGGCTGAAAAGTTAGTCCTTCAACAATTATACTGGAAAGTCACCTATGATTCCATAGGAACTGGAACCATAATTCATGAAGTTATGGATGCACTAACTGAGTTTTCCTCTTCCTCAGAGTGGAATTTCCAGACTGTAGCCATGAGACTGCTACTGCTACATTTGGGCTGTCTAGACCTAACGGTCTTTTGTACCTGCAATAAATTGGACTTAATGGTTCTCTTGTGTGCTTGTAACAAATTGGATTGATGCATCAGAACGTGGCGTTTGACATAAAAGTAATTGATATCGCTCCACTACAGTCATTGGATATTGCAATAGTTTTGCATTTACATGATCATTGCTTGCATTTTATAGGGCAGCATGGAGTTGTGTTGCTTGCACTGGTTAGATTGTTCATGTTTATTATTGTCATATCTGTCATATTTCTTAAAGGTAAGTTTTTGGCTATAAACTGAATTTTGAGGGAGTTAGAATGATCTTTAAGCATCTGAAATAAGATGGTTTACTAGTTTGTAATATTTAATGACTGCAATACAATCTTGCATGCACAATAAGCTGGTAAGATAGCGTTTCCTATGCAATCATTTCCTGCATGAATTACCGGTTGATTTCTCTCTGAAATAGTAATTAACTTTCTATGGCTTGGACTATCATTGAAACGATTTTATCATTAATCATGCTTGTGGTGTTCATATTTATATCGCTTAGATCATGATGGAAGAATTTGTGTCACCCATAATGCTTATGGTTTTTGTTCACCATTAGTTTCACTTTCTCACAAATAGTTTGAGAATGAACAACAAAATTAGTGTTGCCCTTATTTCTTCGTGCTTTGCTCTCTCTTAATTGTTTTCATTCCTTATTATGAGAAGAATGGTTGAAAGATAAATAGAAGCTATATATGATGCACTTTCTTAATCTTGTCATTAAACTTTTGGTATCTTGTAAAACATAAGATTTGATAACTATCACACCATATCAAAATTGTTAACAATATGGACAACATTAGACAAATTAATTTTCAGGTTTCTAAAGATCGCAGAAAGGATTTGATTACTTTCAACAATACCTGAATTTTTTTTTATTTTGAATGGAAAATCTAATTTGACAATAACAAAGTCAGAATTATATTTTTGAAGTTCTTTAATAAATTTTTTGCCATCTTGGTTAAACATTTACGATCTTCAAAACTACATGGCTTGGACATTTTTTGGAAAGGACCATTTGTATCATTGAATGTAATCACATGCACTCTTTAGTGTTTGTGATGTGAGAGCTTATTTTATCACACAAACAGAGTGATGCTTATGAAGATGCCTCTAAGATCCTTATCAAAATTTTGAAAATTTAAGTTATTTAAGCTCAGACATAATTTACAGCAATGTCAAAAGACCATAACTACCCTATATTTATCCACATTTTATAAAATAATGCAAAGGATCTAAACGAATTTCTATTCTCGCCAGAAAATGTAAAAGTTTGTTTCTTGTACTGTTTCTTGTTGCTAATTGCAAGTAATCCTCTTAGCTCTCTTACAAGAATAGCCAAAACACCAACTACATATTTTCTATTTTTTATCTAAGAAACCCTTTGTAGGGGAAAAACTAGTGCAAGATTTGGAGGAAGTGGAGTGGTCACATGGGAGATTTAGCATAGTAGACCATCATGATGGTCGTAATTTCTTGGATAAATATTGATATTTCATTACTTATGAAACACTCAACATGAGCAAGATTTCCTTTGATTTAAAAAGACTAGGTCCTGAATATCATGATAAATCCACAAGCACGAAATCTGAAATACAGAGAAGTCAAGCCAAAATAGAGTTGTGATCTGGGAAAACTATTCGGATGAAATCCAAGGTGGAGATGGGAAGAGTGACTGGGTCATTGAGAACTAATAGTGTTATTAAGAATAAATTCCTTATAAACATAGTAAAGAAACATTTCATCACTGATCAACAACCAACGAACAAATCACATAGCATATCAATATCTCTCCAAAATTAAAGATCTGAGAAGGTGTTTGGAAGGATTGGACAACACCATAATATATCAATGATAATTGCAAAATCATGAACCAGTTACTTTTCTCAAAATACATTTGTCCATGTAGATGGAATATATAACATTTGTCTATAAATTTGTCTCCCATACAAAAAACCGTAATCATTCTATGTTGGGGAAAAATAAAACATTAACAGGTTCTTCTTTACTGAAAGAACCATGCTATGATAGACCCCAGAAACGTGATAACAACAACCCATTTGCACAATGGGTATCTATATTGATGGTGATCAATGATTTTTTTTGTAGTGGATAATGATGCTATCTCATATTTGACATCTACATATGTGCTTAAAAATGCTCTAGACATTCTATCAGTGGACATCTTTTCAATATATGCAGAGTGATTGATGGTAAAATGTTGAAATTGAAAACTCCAATTTATTGCTTCCTTATGAAGAGGTTGCGAATTGTCCTTCCAAACCTGATAGATGCCTTTCATATGGTTACATATCAACTCTGAGTTGGTGAAGACTTCAATATCATTGACATCATGTTGTTTTGCCTCTTTTAGCTCTTCAACAAGGGCAATGTAATATGCCTCATTGTTTGTTGTCATTCCAAGCACTTCTATCTTTCCATGAAATAAATGATTTGTTTCCATATTGTAAAGGACAAATTTAATAACTGCTTGACCTGGATTTGGAAAGGAAGACACTTCAATGCATAAATGCCACTTTTGCACCATTTTTTACACTTAAAAAACCTGAAAAATAAAATAACAATAAATTCATGTTACAAGTAGAGAATTATCTATTTCCTAATACTCAACATGTTTTTCAATCATTTATAATTCAAAAAAGTAGATAATTTGTTTTCATTTACAATGCAACACTTTCAATACTGGCAACTATTCCGCAAAAAACATGTCTAGCAATCACCACTTTATTGGAATTGCTTGCAAACTCTAAAAATATTTATCCTTACCAACTATCCATACACCAAAAACAACATAACCCTAGACTAACAAAGCATTGTCTAAGAAAATCATGATTCATGTGTACGCCTTATGTGTGATAGAAAATCCATTTGTCATATAACATCAAAAGAAACTTATTCAACCACTCTCCATGAATGGTTCCTTCACACTACACTTGTTAAGGGTTGAACTTCATCAACAACACTTGGAACAAATTTTCTATTACAATTGGGGCATAGGGGATACTCATAATCTTGTCCATCTTAATATCTAAAGAGGGATGCATTTTCTTTATAAATTCAAAATTTCCTACTCTTCATTCTCAGGCATGCCAGGAGGGGGAATTTACTTAAGCTTCTTTAGGCATTGAGAAAAATTGACAAAGCATCATACAAAACATGATTTCATTATGTTGTTTCTTCTTTCTATAGACTTCGATTAAATTGTTACTCTGAAGTGATGCGTGTACTCTAATGCATCCACATCACCAGTTTTGGCAGATAATAGGCATTTTCATGTGCATTTGAAGAGGACAATGAATTTAATTATGGTGTCTTCTTCCACAATCAAGGATAAGGAAAGCCATTTTTTCAAGCTGCATTCAATTGTCTAGACAAATTTTTAATTCCCTCATTCATTGTTTTCATGGAATCACCCTGTTCTTTTATCGCAGGCTTTGACTTTTACAAATGTTGATTAATGGTATTCTATTTTCCATAAAATCATGTGACTATCTGGTGATGTTGAAAAATATACAATCTTCTACCACATTTAAGGCCAGGAAGAGTCATCTTTTCAAGTTGCACTGACTTGTCTAGACAATTGTTTAATTTCGTCATTCATTATTTTCATGGAACCACCCTGTTCTTTTATTGCAGACTGACTTTTACAAATGCTGATCATTGGTTTTCTATTTTCCCTAGTGTTAGCGCTCAAATATACCTTAGGCTGAAATAAGGTAAAACTCAAGGCTACATCAAACCACACTCAGCCTCGTAGCTAGCCCTACGAGGACAGGAGAGGGCTCTCTCCGAGTCAATCTCGGCAAAAGGTAAACAATGAGGCTTGAGATGACTAAATTGGTAATTTATTTTAGGCTAGGTATGAAATACAAGGAGTTTGAAATTGATTTTTGGGGTTTTTGTTGAATCAAAGGGAAAGGCAATTTTGGGTGTGGGGATGAGACAATTTTTAGTCATGCATTTTAGTTTGTGTTTTTGACTCCATTGCCCAATGGATGAAAGCACTGTCTGCTCTCCCAGAGATCTTCCGTTCTTGGCACCTCCAAGGAGCTACCATCCCCATTGGAGCCAATGTTAGTGTTAGTCTTTGCAGCCTTCCTTCAGTGATCAAACATGCTCTTACAAAGTGATTTTAAGGTTTCAAAATCAAATTTTGTCATTTCAGTGAGTCTTCAAAGAAAAATTTGGTCACTAGGCATTAGTTCTAGGATTTGCTTTTACTCCTTCCAAAGTTGCCCAAATGTCAATTTATGTCACTATTTAGCTGAGTCTATCATCATTCAGAAGGTTGTTATCATCATGTCAGGTTCCATTGGGTCATTTTACACCTTGTTGATGCCTCAGTTGCGCCTAGGCAAGGTTCATTTCCCTCTTCTAGGGTTTTGAAGGCAATTTCTCTTGAATGGTCAGATCATTAGCAAAATTGTATCTAGATGTTCATACACCTGCCCCTATCCTTCATGTACCTTATTAAACACTTCCCATTACTGAGATCCCCCAAATTCCTCATTTTTGCACAAACCCTAGTTTCTTGCTACAACCTGGAAATTTTCTAGGTTGGGCTTGTGTTTTGCCCTTTTGGACCCATTCCCCTCACTCGATCTCTGAGATTCCACTTTCCCCTGATTACTAGCATCCCTCCCTACTTCCAAAAATTTCCCCAAGAATTTAGAGGCCCCTTATCCCCTTCATTTCGCTTCATTTCGACAAAATCACTTGTTTCACATATCGGGATAAGTTTCACTCAAAAGATGTTTCAGAGCAATCAAAGATGAATTTTGAAAAACTGAGAGAGGTTTTTGTCCACAACAGGCCAAGAAAGACAAAATTCCTTCACTTTTTACACAAGTGTCATGGTTTTAGAGAAATGTAAAAAATACTGTTGTCTCAGGATAATTGATGCACCTCTGAAGTGACCTTGGGAAAATCAAGTTTTCTCCTAGCTTGGTTGGCCAAATGACCTTCTTCATGAGCCAAATGATAATTAGAAACAAAGATATTTCCAATTAGCTATCATGAACTCAATTTGGAGTTGAGGAAGGCATTCAAAAGTTGACTGCAAAAACACTCTTCCTTGAGGCAGCCTCATTTGGCACATTTTGACAACTCTTGGGAGATTTGATCTTTGACAAGGAAAATGAACTCCAAATTGAAAAATTCTAGTTGGGTTGGAAAGTAGACTCAAATTCCTTTCTAACGAGCTATCTTTCACCTGATTTCGACACCAGGAAGGCCTCCAAAAGTCTCCTCCAAAATGGCGCTACACCAGGCTCTATGCGCCGCACGCCCCAAGCCCAGTGCGCCAAGCGCCTCCCTGTGCGCCGCGTGCCGCGCGCGACCCATAATATTGGGAAGTCCAAATCACAAATGGCTTGCAGTTTTGGATTTTTCATGGAGAATCATGAATTTTTGTACTTGGACAAGAAATTTGGGTGAGTTATGGGTCTCCAAAAGGTCAAAAAACATGCAAAAAATGACCTCACTGCCCCTATTTTGACACACAGGAAGCAATCTTGGGAGAATGCACTTTTGGAGGGGCAAATAGACACCAAATTGGAAATTTCCACTTGGGTTGGAAAGTAGACATCCAGGGATTTTCAACAAGCTATCACGAGCTCAATTTGGATGCTGGGAAGTGCTCCAAAATTAGGCTGAAAGGGGCGCTACACATAGAGCTCAGGTGTGCGACGGATAGAGATTTTTGGTCAATTTTTCACCTTCCAGCTCAGAAGTTCGGCTAGTTTGACTAGTTTTGATTTGTAATGAAAATTTTGAATTCTCTTGATGTAATTGATTGAACATGATGTAATTTTTACACTTAGTTACTTGTTCTAGAAGATTCATTCACCAAACGAGTGAAAATTTAATGAATGAATTGGCTTCCTACCTTATAGAGGCAAGTTGTTTTGACTGCCTAGATTGTAGTGCTTTGTTTAGAGTTGGTTGAAATAGCTCCTAGGATGATGAGCTTGAACCCTAGAGGCAAGGGAATGGGTTGGCTTGCCTATATTATGTAATTTCTAAATTATTTTCAGAGGGTTGGAGAGGTTGGACACTTGGGATTGCTTTGGCATACTATTGTACATATTTTCTCTGCATTTTTGGCTAAGGAAAGACTAGGGTTTTGTAGCACTGTTTGCGATCCATGTGGCTTTATGTTTTTATGGTGTGCTTCTTTCAGTAATTGTAAGTTGTTATGTGTATCATTTTCCTTCTTTCATCTTCTACAATTGAACAAATGAAGTGTTAAGGTAAAATCCATCAATGGTTATTCTCTGTCTTTAAGTTTGTTTGATTTTCCATGTTTTCATCTGTTTAAGGAGAATCCTTGAATGCTTCTACTCTCCTTAGCTCCTCAACAGTCTGATCTACCCATTCATTCCCTTTGAAAGCATCAAGACAATCGGCTACCTTGCCCCAATTAGAGCTCTGCAAAAAACTGTGCCTCATCCCCAAGACCAAATTTGCCTTTCCTTGTTTCAACACAAAAACTCCTAAAAACTAAAATCAAACCTTTGTACTTCATACCTAGCCTAAAATTAGCTTCTATTTCAGTCATATCGAGTCTCATCGATCATCTTTTGTCGATATTGACCCGGAGAGAGCCTTCTCATGTCCTCGTAGGGCTAGGTACGAGGTTGAGCGTGGTTTGATGTAGCCTTGAGTCTTACCTTATTTCAGCCTAAGGTAGATTTTAGAACTAACTTAG
Source organism: Pinus taeda (assembly GCA_000404065.3). Taxonomy (NCBI): domain Eukaryota; kingdom Viridiplantae; phylum Streptophyta; class Pinopsida; order Pinales; family Pinaceae; genus Pinus; species Pinus taeda. The sequence goes on along the minus strand of APFE031047181.1, from coordinate 48,303 downwards.
TGGCGACCATACTGGGGAAGAACTGGTTTTCTTGTTATTTTATTTGATTTATAGCTACAGGCGGAATCTGAAGTCACACCAGGTGGCCTTCGAACTGCACATTGCTCTGTGAGTGCATAGTAGATAAACACTACTTCACTCGATCTGTGGTCTAGCTTATAATCATAACACTTAACTTATAAATTGCCCCAATACATGTATCAAGTTCAGATCTGATTGTTGATGGTGGACAACGATCAGACACTGGCAAGGCTGAAATCATTCACCTGGCGACTCTAAATCATTTTCGAGATCAGATCCAAAGACTCCACTGGAGGATGATCCCAACCAGCAAAAATATGAAAGGACAACATGGATAGATCAAGTGTTCAAGTTGGAATTTCATCCAAGACATTTTGTTCTTTGTCATAAATTATTTCTTCTCTTTTCCCAAGAATGTCAAAAATGCTTTGCAAAGTATATTGTATTTGAGAAGAGATCCTCAGCGTGCAGTTGATTCTTTCCCTTTGAAGATTGTGAATACCAAATATTTGCATACCTTTGAGCTTGATCAAGACCTTTCTTCTAAATTTTGTGATGACCATCTTCAAATTGATGAGCCCCAAGAGACCAAGACTGATTCTATACCTGCTGTACATACCCCTACACCTTGTAAAATTCCATATCGATATAAACCTCTTGTTTTACCTTCTGTTCTCCATGCTTTCCCCAAAACTATAATCTATACTTGCCGAGGTTCGATGGTGAAAGTAAGAATGTCAATGCTGAGAAACATGTGCAGAATTTTGAGTCTTTTCTAGATCTTTTTGAAGTTGATGCAGAAGATGTCAATATAAGGCTTTTTTCTCTTTCTTTGCAAGGAAAAGTGAAGAGTTGGTTCAGAACCCTCCCTGATGCGATCATCTCAGATTTCTGACAGTTCGTCAAAGTTTTTCTCGACAGGTGGATGATCGGGCATAACCTTTTCCTTATTATAGAAGAGTATAATCAGCTGAAAAGAAAGCCAGGGGATACAGTACAACAATTTTCTACCAGATTTAACCAAGTTTATTATTCAATGCCAGTTGATATAATACCTTCTCCTATATCTGCTCTCTTGCACTACCCGAGTGCCTTTGATCTGGAAATGGAGTTTTAGCTGAGAGAAAAGGATATTGCAACACTTCACAAGATGCAGAACAAGGCAGTGAATGTAGAGGCTCATTTGTTGATATTGAGGGAAAGGTTGAAGGAAGAAGAAAAGAAGAATATTTCAGAGCAGCTGACACTTTCAAAGGAAAATCTTGATCTTTTCGTAAATGCAGTAGAAGAGATGGTGCATAAAATGACTGCAAAAAATGAAAGTAACATTCAAGAACAAGCGGCTGACCCAAAACATTTTGTTTCTGATCGCAATTGTCATAGTGATTGTTTTATAGATCATTGTGAAGAAGAGAGAGCTGTTGATATGCTGTGTGTGTTTGATGATGAATTCCCTTAGTTTGATCAGTATGATGATGATTATGTTCTCCAAAAAGAAGCTAATCTTGGAGACGAATCAGCAGCTAGTTTGTGCGAGGAGGAAGTTCACTTTCAGCAGCTCGAATAAAGTGATCAACCGATGCATATCAGCTATGACAATGATGAGGAAAGTGCATCAAAGTTTGAAGTAAGTGAATGATCTTTGACTTTTTGTTTTGATTCATTTTAGTTCATTAGAGATAACTACCATGCAATCAGAAATCAAATGTCAACAAGTCTTGATTTGAATCATCTTGAGAGCAATGAAAATTTTGTTCAAGACTTCTCATATTCAGATTTGCAACCCCCGAAAGCCATTGATTGTCAAGTTGTAGCTGAAGACTTGGAAGTGGACACACATGATTTAATGATTCAAGGTGACTCGGTACCATTCTGTTTTGAATCATTTCAGTTTTTCAAGGGTAGATTGCATAGAAAATATTCAAATGAACAGCGTATAACAAATCAACAATCTCTCAGTGTTGATGTTGACGATGAGATAGATAACAAAACTCTTGAGTAGCCTGTAGCATCAGATTTGCAGCCACCAAATGATATTGAAGGGTAGATTACAAATGAAGCTCTGGAAGACGAAATACATGATTTGATGATGCAGGAAGATTCTATACCCTTTTGTTCTGAAGCATTTCAGTTTATAAGGAAGAATCTTCGTAAAATCTCTCAAGAAAAAGATGAACAGCTAGAAGGATGTCATACATTTTCAATGGATACATTACAATAGTGTTTTCAAGTTTTTCATGATTGAATAGCTGATGTTTTGGATGAGGTTTTCAATCAAAGTATTTCTCCATTGACTCTATGTGAGCTTGAAACTTGTATTGATACAAACTTGATCCAGCAGCCGGTTTCGTTGTCATTTTCAGCAGAGGACTCGTCACAAGGCTCAGATCAAAGTTTGCATTTGGTGAGCTCCAGTATTGTAGCAATAATGCTACAACTCCTGAGGCTTTCTGTCTCTCATTTTATCAACCCGGTTGTTCGTACAAACTTGGAAGCGACGGTGCTATATGCACAAGTACTAGCTCTTGTCGCAGCTGTCACTTGGTCAGCTGGCACAAGTCCGCTAGGGCTCAAGCCAACTTCTATAGGCTCACAGAAGAAGCTTTATCAATGATGGACGAAAGCTAGCTCAAAGGAGACTAAGCTATTTGACAAAAATGAAGTAAAAGTAAATCAAAGCATGTAAACCTAGGAAACCCTAATTTAGCTAGTCTAATCTCTATAAAGCAATGAAGATGAGTAATACTTCTACCAATGCTGCTACTAGCTCTAATGAGTGGAAATGCATGGATCTAAACTACTTGCATTATAAAAGACATGTTTTTGTACTTTTCATTAAGTAGGTGAAATATTTGTGATTTTGTGCTTATTAGGGTTTGATTGTGCAGTTTGAATGAAGAAGGGAGGAAAGCGTGGGACTGGTTGGGGAGGCTAGGTGAGGTCCCTATGGACCCTTGGCATTCATCCACAGAGGTTTTCCACGTTCAGAAGCTCAGCAACTGCGTGAATGACCTCCTACAGGATGTCTGCAGGGGATCCTACAGGAAACTCAGGGTTTTCTACAGGATGTCTCTAAACTGCTACAGGATGATCTACCGTGAAGGATTTAAGTGATGGGAAAAGTGATGGAAGGGCAGGAAAGGACGTGTGAGGTAGGGATCAGGCTGGTGGTGGCTCGGAAGTGGAAGGATGAGATGGGAAACAGGTGTAGGGAGTGGGTTGAAATGATGTCTGTGAAGGGTCAAGGAATGAAGCTACGTGAGGAATAGGAGATGTTTAGGAAGGGACAGAACGCAGTGTAGGTCAAGGTAGCGTAGTTGCATGCAGGATCACAGTGGAAAGGATGGTAATGAAACGAGAGGGAGAAGATTGTAAATGAAACAAATGATCAAAACTGCTTATCCAACCAGAAATGCATCAACCTACACTAAGTGTGCCATGATTTTATTGAACAGTAATCCAAAACGCAAAGATAAATACGTATGGGGCTGCGATGACGAGATGTGTGATACGTGTAAATGAAAAGGAAGCATCTAAATCCAAATCATAACTGTATGAACCAAGGTAATGCGTGTTTTTGTTGGTCTGCTATGGACTGCACCCCAATCTTCAAACGAGATGGCAGTGAGCCTTAACAACCGTTTTTGCTGGAGCTCCAATGGATGTTATATATCCTCTGCTACACTAAGCAAGTGGAATTAATTGTACCATAAGCAAAATCTATCTAACTCATAAGAAAATCAAATTACCAGACTGCCATTCGAATTGCATGTGTAAATGAAACTTAAAGTGCTGAAAATGAAATAGAAACAACACTACAACAGAGGGGATCTATGGCTCTCAGGTTGGGCCCTAACCTGAGAGCTATAGTCTCCTAATAAAACTCAGGAATAGATCACAAACTATCCTCTTTATTCATAATTTGAAGTCATGCCAAATTGGCTTACAACAAAAAACAAAACTGGACTGCTTCCAAAATTATATGATAAACCGAGAGATTCAACAACCTATCTAAGGGTAAGGCCTCCATATTTATACAAAAAAATGATGGTCCGCCAAGTGGCCTTGATTCTTGGAGCTCGGCTGTCCAACTGAAGTTTAAATGCGGATTTGTGAGGCAGTCAAAACTGCTGTTCTGGTAGAACAGTTTATGACTGTTGTTCCTGTAGGACAGCTAGCTGCTTCTGAAGCTTGGAGGGGAGATTGATTGGAGCTCGGAGTTCTTGGTGGGAATCACGAGGAATGCCCCAAGACCGTGGACATTACTCCACGAAATCAGCAGAGCCACCTCATTGTCTCCTTGTCTCCTCTTTCGTTGTCTCTTTCTCCCCTTTTTAATGCCAAAACCTGGAATCACAATGCATTAGTCACGTGGATAAAGTGTCTAACCTTCCTCCTACAAACAACATGAATAAACTAAGAAATGCATGCATAAGAAAATAAAGAGGAATGGTTTGAGCAAGCAAAGTAGGCAAAAATGAGCCCAAATTGTACCAAAATTGGGGCTCATCATCACCCCCCAGCTGAATCATTTGCTCATCCTTGAGCAACTCAGTCCAAGTCCTCCTCCTTCATGGCCCTCACTGCTTCGCTGGAATCCCAAGGCTCAGTGGTAGTATCCTCCCTGCGGGTGTGAAATCCTGCTGTCCTATCCACCTCTGCCCATTGTTGACCTTCATTTTCCTTTGAATTTCCCTCAGTCAGGCCCAACAGTAGTGGTGGGCTGAGTTTAAGGCCGATCCAGTTGGCTTGGAGGCTTTGCACGGATTTCTTGTAGAGGGAAACCCTGGCCAAAGCTTCCCTCATCCGGATGGGTGTGTGATATTCTCGGACTTGTAAGTTGTGGCCCAGGGTATTCCATCTACGTTGACAAGCATGAGCAGCATTGTCCCCCAACAACCTTTCCATATCCTCAAAGTGGGTGATAGCTTGAGCCTGTTTGTCCATCCACCTTAGAGAAGCTATGAGGTCTGTAGCTAATTGCTTATGTGTTGAGATGAGGGTCACCGGGTCTTCTATTTCTGGCCTAATGAGCAGTGGCTCCTTCACTTCTTTGTTCATGACCAATTTGGCTTTGTTTGCTCTTTGGTCCTCATGGTTTAACCATGAGGCCAATGCCATCAATTGCATGTCACCCAAGGCAATGTTGGGATCCCATGAGACCTCATTAGGCAGGGCCAAATTGTGAAGGTAGAACTCTGCCAATTTGGCTTTGTCCTCTGCTGAACTAGTACTGCATAATTTGAAAAACTGGTGTGGGCTTTGAATCAACATACCTCTCTGTGCCAGGGTGTTTATTTGGAACTGCAGCCATTGATCCCTTAAAAACAAACCATAGGATCTTGCAGGTGCCCTGCACTGAATTGCCTCTATGGCCCAGCTGGCCATGCAAGCCAACTGTGTTTCTTTTTGTTGCAACTGCTCCTTGAGTGCTTGCGTTGCAATCTTGGCTTGCTGTTGTTCTTCCTGTAGTTGCACTATGGTTTCCTCAAGGCTGGAGGGCACCTCCTTTGTGCTTGGCTGTTCTTGCATGACAACCTTGGAGGATGTCGATGCCCCTGCCTTCAGCTCTTTCAGCTGCAAA
>APFE031047181.1:4592-26283 GCA_000404065.3 Pinus taeda | reverse complement strand
CTAAGAAATGCATGCATAAGAAAATAAAGATGAATGGTTTGAGCAAGTAAAGTAGGCCAAAATGAGCCCAAATTGTACCAAAATTGGGGCTCATCAGCATTCATGGTATGAGGAAAAGAGAAGTAATCCATTGGATCCTTATGCGTTGTTTTTGGAGGCAGATAGAGGATCCATATCATTCAACGGATCTGTTTCCAAGTTGTCATGGGAGTTGCCTTTCAGTAGTTCTCATTGTTGTTAATAAGTGAGCACTTGTGAAAAATTCGAACAGCAAATGGAATACTTTCTTGGTTGCATTGGTTGTTTCATTTCATTTGATCAGGTGATGAATGAACTATTAGAGTAGGTTTTGATGAATAAGCTCCACTTTGAGCATCATTTCCAGTTTTTCGGTTGTGTTTAAGTATTGAGACAACTTTTAGTTAAGTGAGAGTCAATTTGTGTCGTCCGAGTCATCAGTTTTCAGTCATGAATTTTAGTTTGAGTTTTTGACTCCATTGCCCAATGGATGAAGGCATTGTATGCTCTCCCAGAGATCTGTCGTTTTTGGCACCTCCAAGGAGCTACTATCCCCATTGGATCCAATGTTAGTGTCAGTCTTTGCAGCCTTCCTTCAGTGATCAAACATGCTCTTACAAAGTGATTTTAAGGTGTCAAAATTAAATTTTGTCATTTCAGTGAGTCTTCAAAGCAAAATTTGGTCACTAGGCATTAGGTCTAGGGTTTGCTTTTACTCCTTTCAAGGTTGCCCAAATGTCAGTCTATGTCACTATTCAGCTGATTCTATCATCATTCAGAAGGTTTTTATCATCATGTCAGGTTCCATTGGGTCATTTTACACCTTGTTGATGCCTCAGTTGCGCCTAGGCAAGGTTCATTTCCCTCTTCTAGGGTTTTGAAGGCAATTTCCCTTGAATGGTCAAATCATTAGAAAACTTGTATCCAGATGTTCATAAACCTTCCCCTATCCTTCATGTACCTTATTAAACACTTCCCATCATTGACATCCCCCAAATTCCTCATTTTTGCACAAACCCTACTTTCTTGCTACAACCTGGCAATTTTCTAGGTTGGGCCTGTGTTTTGCCCTTTTGGACACCTTCCCCTCACTCGATCTCTAAGATTCCACTTTCCCCTAATTCCTAACATCCCTCCCTACTTCCAAAAATTTCCCCAAGAATTTAGAAGCCCCTTATCCCCTTAATTTCGCTTCATTTTGACATAATCCCTTGTTTCACATATCGGGATAAGTTTCACTCAAAAGATGTTTCAGAGCAATCAAAGCTGAATTTTGAAAAACTGAGAGAGGTTTTTGTCCAAAACAGGCCAAGGAAGACAAAACTCCTTCACTTTTTACACAGGTGTCATGGTTTTAGAGAAATTTCAAAAATACCATTGTCTCGGGAGAATTGACGCACCTCTGAAGTGACCTTGGGAAAATCAAGTTTTCTCCTAGATTGGTTGGCCAAATGACTTTCTTCATGAGCCAAATGATAATTAGACACAAGGAGATTTCCAATTATCTATCATGAGCTCAATTTGGAGTTGAGGAATGTATTCAAAAGTTGACTGCAACAACACTCTGACTTGAGGCAACCTCATTTGGCACATTTTGACTAGTCTTGGGAGATTTGACTTTTGATAAGGAAAATGAACTTCAAATTGTAAAATTATAGTTGGTTTGGAAAACAGACTCAAGTCCCTTTCCAACGAGCTATCCTTCACCTGCTTTTGACACAGGGAAGGCCTCCAACCGTCTCCTTCCAAAAGGCGCTACGCCAGGCTCTATGCACTGCGCGCCTCAAGCCCAGTGCGCCGCACGCGACCCATAAGATTGGGAAGTCAAAATCACGAATGGCTTGCAGTTTTGGATTTTCCATGGAGAATCATGAGTTTTTGTACTTGGACAAGAAATTTGGGTGAGTTATGGGTCCCCAAAAGGTCAAAAAACATGCAAAAAATGACCTCACTGCCCCTATTTTGACACAGAGGAAGAAATCTTGGGAGAATGCACTTTTGGAGGGGCTAATGGACACCAAATTGGAAAATTCCACTTTGGTTGGAAAGTAGACATCTAAGGATTTCCAACGAGCTATCATGAACTCAATTTGAATGCCGGGAAGTGCTTCACAATCAGGCTGAAAGGCACGCTACGCATAGAGCTCAGGTGCGCGACGCATAGAGATTTTTGGTCAAATTTTCACCTTCCAGCTCAGAAATTCGGCCAGTTTGACTAGTTTTGATTTGTAATGAAATTTTTTACTTCTCTTGATGTAATGACTGAACATGATGTAATTTTGACATTTATTTACTTGTTCTAGAAGATTCATTCACCAAAAGAGTGAAAATTTAATGAATGAATTCGCTTCCTACCTTATAGAGGCAAGTTGTTTTGACTGCCGAGATTGTAGTGCTTTGTTTAGAGTTGGTTGAAATATCTCCTAGGATGATGAGCTTGACCCCTAGAGGCAAGGGAATGGGTTGGCTTGCCTATATTATGTAATTTCTCAATCATTTTCAGAGGGTTGGAGAGGTTGGACACTTGGGATTGCTTTGGGATACTATTGTACATATTTTCTCTGCATTTTTGGCTAAGGAAAGACCATGGTTTTGCAGCACTGTTTGGGATCCATGTGGCTTTTTGTTTTGATGGTGTGCTTCTTTCAGTAATTGTAAGTTGTTATGTATATCATTTTACTTCTTTCATCTTCTACAATTGAACAAATGAAGTGTTAAGGTAGAATCCATCGATGGTTATGCTCTGCCTTTAAGTTTCTTTGATTTTCCATGTTTTCATCTGTTTAAGGAGAATCCTTAAAATCTTCTTGCTCTCCTTAGCTCCTCACCAGTCTGATCTACCCATTCATTCCCTTTGAAAGTATCAATACGATCTCCTACCATGCCCCAAATAGAGCTCTGCAAAAAACTGTGCCTCATCCCCAAGCCCAAATTTGCCTTTCCTTGTTTCAACACAAAAACTCCTAAAAACTAAAATCAAAACTTTGTACTTCATACCTAGCCTAAAATTAGCTTCTATTTCAGTCACCTTGAGTCTCATGGATAGTATTTTGCCGAGATTGACACGGAGAGAGCCTTCTCTTGTCCTCGTAGGGCTAGCTACGAGGCTGAGCGTGGTTTGATGTAGCCTTGAGTCTTACCTTATTTCAGCCTAAGGTATATTTGAGCGCTAACAACTAGCATTACGTGACTATCAAGTGATGTTGAAAAATATACAAATAGAAGGAAAATCTCACCATGTTTATGTGAATTTAAAGCACATGACATATTTAAATGTGAAAATTATTTTTGTTTGTTTGTGGGGTTTAATCTTTATCAGGTTCTAGGTTTAAATTTCTTAGTGAAGGCTTGAGGATTGAAACACTCCTACGAAACATCCAGACTCGATCAAACATTAGATTCTTTTAATGGCACCAGAAATTGACCTTGGATGTTGCATTTTCTCCTGCAATGAAATCCAAGCTTCCTTGGGCAGTAGTGTTCGGTAATCATGACCAAGAATCTACCATGATCCGTGAAGAGTTGATGTTGTATTTATCTATCATGGATTACTCCATTTCCAAGGTCAACCCTCTTTCTGATAATCCAAGTGACAGACAAAGATTTACAGTTGATGGTTTTGGAAATTATAATATAGAAGTTAAAGGTGTTTTGGGTTCAAAGCTAGAGAACAAGAGTGTTTTCAATCTTTATTTTCTGGATAGCAGTGATAAGTCGACTGTTCCTGGAATTTCTGGCTATGGATGGATCAAGAAAGCTAGCAGGCTTGGCTCTAAGATGTTGTTGCAATATTATAGCTAGGTTTTCTGAAAGGGTATACTGTATTTTATATGCTTTTTGAACACATATTTTTGCCACTCCATCTTGATTTATAAAATCTAAAATTTTGTCTTGAAGAGGCACATGCCACCTATATAGTGTTGCATTATTCTTGTCTGGAGGCTTGTTGATTTCATAACATATTTTGGACATGAGAGGGCTAAAGAGATTTATTGTAGGCATATATTATGCTTTATTTTGATGCTGGCAGGATACATATAAAAGTGGATGGGCTCCACAAATTGATCCAGCTCTAGCTCTTGGCTTTTTCTATATTCCTCTCTATGAGGAATGGTACCTTGGAGGTTCAGAAATTGTGGGTGAAATGCAGGAAGGAGTGGGTTGTGCTTCCATAAACTCAGGTGTCTTGAGCACTTTTGTAAGTACTGGGGACATCAAGGCAGCATTCACAGGTCACAACCATGTCAATGATTTTTGTGGGAAATATCAGGGAATTTGGTTGTGTTATCGGGGTGGATTTGGCTACCATGCTTATGGGAAAGCAGGATGGTCAAGAAAAGCCGGAGTGACTATGGCTAGTCATGAAAAATGTGAAAAAACATGGCAAGGTGTTACAAGTATAAAAACTTGAAAATGCTTAGATGATATAGCATTTACTAAAATTGATGAACAGACACTATGGAGAAAATAGTTGAAAGTAGGTCTGTTAAAGTGTAGTTCAAGCTTTGCAGTGGTGTGTCACTGGTCCATTAATCTTTTGGGCAGTCACACAAGTTCAAAATTTGGGCAGTCACAAAATTTCAGAATCTAGAATGGCGGTCACAAAAGTTCAGAATCCAAAATGACTTATTTTTCATGTTTAGGTTCGCAGTTTTGTTCTTAGTTCTTTTTAAGAAATCCATGTGATATGTGCTTAAGAGGACTATACCAACTATGGGCCTAATCAATAACATATTTTGATTTTTAGAACATATGAAAAGTGAGAATTACCAAGAAAATATCACAGACAAAATCTCACTTTTTAGAACATATTTTGGACAAAATCTCACCAACCATCATATATGGAGTTCAAATTAAAAAACCAACTGTCATATCTTGCCAGGTTTCAAAAAAAAATCATTTAAAAAAAAACCCACAAAATCTCCTAATTAGTTCAAATGCAAAAAAAAAACCAAAGAATCACCTCATTAGTTCCAATGAAAAAAATCCAAAAAAACCCTTAATAAACTTAATAAAGATGAAATGGAACATATGTATACATGTTATTAATTATGACTCTGTTTATGCATAATTTAAACGTAAGTCTAGTTAGTAATCTATTTATGCATAATTTAAACTCTCCATATAGTTTAAATATGGTCATATGGTCTGGTATATACTATTGGAAGCTTTGTTGGTTGAAAAGCATGATTTAATTTTTCCATATAGTTTATGATCTCGTAATATGTTGTTGGAGGCTTTGGTGATTGGTTGAAAAGCATCACTTAAATTCTCCATGTATAATTTAAATACGATATCTAATGTGTGCTCCAGGAAGCTTTGCTGGTTGGTTGAAAGCTCCAGAAGGAGGCTTTAGATGTTACAGTTGAGGAGATTTCAAATTTTGGTACATACCCTTAAGAGTTGAGGAGACTTCAAATTTTGGTACATACCCTTAATAGTTCAGGAGATTTCAAATTTTGGTGCATACCCTTAAGATTTTAGTAGATTTCAAATTTTGGTACATACCCTTAAGCGTTGAGGAGATTTCAAATTTTAGTACATACCCTTAAGTACCTAAATAGTTTTAACTCTATCTAATGCCTTCATCTAATTCAAGTTAAATCCTAAATAGAGATATAATAATAATGAGAATTATTCATTACATTCTCCCTTTTATTAATGCTTGACGAGATGTTCACAAGATTTTAAACACTGTTCCAAATTCTACAAATCAAACATAACAATCCCTGCTCTCATCCTCTATATAGAACCATATGACTTTCGAAAGAGATTATCATGGATCTAGAAAATCTTTAATTTGATACCAGGGATCCATTTCCTACAGAATCATATGATTTTCAGAAGAGACCAGTCATCTTAAGATCTATAAAATCCATTCCCTTCTCATAATCCCCAATTTCCCATACAAATTTATCACAATATGCTTCTGCTCTAGTGATATGGTTTCCTTGCTTCCAAATATGTGAAGCTAATTTAAAATTTAACATGATGTTTAACTGTGAAAACCTACATACACTAGTGGCTTCCTACTCTTATAGCAGTGATGCCTCTTAGCTCCAGCAGTGCAACCATTGGCTTCCCTTCGTTACCAGTTTGGTAGGGCTATAAACTGTTAAGACAAGCCTGAAAATTGGCTAAAACTAAATTGCTATTCAAGCCCAACTTTAGACAACTATTCAAGCCCAACTTTGGTCTAAGTATAGGCATGGATCAGAGAATCTGACACTGGTAAAACTCACTCAGGAAGAGAATCTGAGTTCCATTATTTGAATCTTAAAAGTTAAACCCTCCCCACTTGTTGGGCCTACAAATTCATTTCTGTAGTCCAGAGAAAATGAACATGGTACTCAATGGTTTCTTGTGTAGAATTTTGATACATGCAACAGGGGGTGAAAAATATTTATGCTCCCACCTTGTATGGTTACAGCCAGTGAGCCACCATTAAATCGTGTTTGCTATAATTGTCATAGATATCTTGTTTGTGTAGAGCTCTCCATCTTGATTGTGTAGAGCTTTCCATTCATTGGGCCTACAAATTCATTTTCTGTAATGCCAAAGTCTCTCTTGAGTGAACAGGGTATTAAACGGTGTGTGTTGTAGAACTTGCAAATATTCACCTGAATTAAAGAAATATTCATGCCCCAGCTCGTATGGTAACACCCACCATTAAATTGCGTTTTTATGATTTCCACAAAACACTTTGTTAAGCTCTGTAAAACTACTCCCACTAGTTTTATCCATGGTATTTTTTACAAAATTCTTGCTGCATGTTAATTCTCGTAGTATTAAATATCCTTTATTAACTGAAGAATGATTATAAAAATAAACTCCTCTTCCATTCATTTAATCGGTTCACTTATATTATAGCTTTTCATTCATTTAACTTGCTGTTTTGTTGAATTAATTCACCTAGCTATTGGATTAATCTGATGGTTTTATATATAACTCTATTTTTATTTTAATCCTCATATTTCTGTCTGTTAATTAAAACTCCAAAACATTCTTAACAGGTTAATAAAAGCCATTAAAGGAACCAAGTGTGTGTTGTAGAACTTTCAAATATTCACCAGAATTAAAGAAATATTCATGCCCCAGCTCGTATGGTTGCACCCACCATTAAATTGTGTTTTTCTGATTGCCACTAAACACTTTGTTAAGCTCTGTAAACCCATGAAGCTCTGAGGTAGGGTGCTATTCCATCATTTGAAAAAATTCAGACCGTCATTGAACTTTCAGCCTTATGCTCCAAATTCCTATAAACAGACTGAACTAATTACATCCTAATTACTATGTGATTGCTTCACAGGCAACAAACTATGGGCCTAATCAACAACTAGTTGATTTCCCCAGAAGATTCTAGGCATTCAAGGCTATCTATAATTCCAACACATTCTTTGAGATTTATTTGAATGGCATCAAATAGCGTTATGCTATTCTATGATAAAGAAAACATTTTATTCATTTTTATATACAAGCCGCAGCAGAAAAGGAAAGTATTTCAGCACAGATGCAAATGCAGTTACTTGCTTTAGGTATCCTTTGTAGATTATTGGTGGGTGCAACTCACACATTTTACAAATGAGACAATTGGACATCCTCTGACCTCGAGGACAAGTGGGTTTGCAGGCTACATAGTGTTTGGGAGCACAGATAATTTGTGTATATATCTATTAATACATATAACCAGGGAGTGGGTCCAACTTGTTGAACCTGCCTGTTTGTCGCCTGGGTGGTGCAGGTGGTGTGCTACAGAGTGTTAGAGTGAGTTTTTCATTGTTTTGGTGAGATGCAGGCGTGAGTCGAGCCCGTTTCGTGAGTTTTCCACCTATTCTGGTGACTTGGTGAACTACAGGGGAAGGAGCTGCGGAGTGCCAGGTCGAATTGGTCAGGAGCAGCCCATGGAAAAACCGAATTCGAATTTAAAGGTTAATTAACTCCCAGCGGCAAGACAACGATGGAAGTCAGGGCTCCTGTGAGACGTAGTTAATAGGTGGCGGAGCTGGGTGGAGCTCGCGGAGGGTGGAGGAATTGTTGGCAACCGAAGCCGGAGGTTTTTCCAGATAACACTAGAAACCGAACAATTCCTCCACCTTATTAAACTACTTCCATATCAATAATTATACTATTTATTAAAATATAAAATAATTAACATAGTATAATTAACATTTATTGATTTTTTTGAGAAATTAAAAAAAATATATTAATTAATATTTAATGCCAAAAGAAATTGATTTTTTTTTCGACATTGAAAAAAGGTTTTACGCACAAGAGATTCCATCACATGTCAAGATTAAAAATCCCCGACTCACCGCAGTGTTGTCGCTCACTTCATTTATTTATCACATTTCTTTATTTTGTCCAGCAACGCAGAGTGGCGTTGGCCCCCGGCCATATTAACTTCAGCTGGATGTGATAAACAATATTAAGGGTTTTCATTTTTTATTTAATTTTCATCACGATTTCCATCAAAATGTTATAATTTCGGTTAGAATTTATAATTTAAAACAAAATTATTAATAAAAAATTATTTTTTAAAAAAATATTAATTAAACTTTAAATTTAATGTTTTTTGTTTTTAATTAGAATATGATGACATGGATTTTGTTAAAATTATAATATTTTATTGTTTAAATACAAATATAATTTAATATTTTAAAAGAAATTACTAAAAACATTAAATCGGAATTATGTTTATTAAATTAATTAAAAGTAAAATTATTTTATTTTTTAATTAAATATATAAACAAATCAACCCAAAATTATAAAACATTAAAATAATTATAATATTAAATATTTTAAAATTAAATTATCTTATTTTTAACTAAATATTTAAACAAATTAACCAAAATTTCTATAAAATTATTAAAATAAATAAAAATTAAAAAAATAAACAACATACTTACATTTCTCCAAGAAAAATAAAAAGTTAATCTTTTACATATTGTTTTCAAAATTAAATAAATTTAATTCAGTAGGAAAAATATATAATTATAGATTTTGGTTAATTTAATTTCAAAACTTTATTATTTTAAAAAATCTCCATTTTTTGCTTTTTAAAAAGATAACTTTTTCAAATAATTTTAAGATTATATATATATATAATTTATTTATTTTCACAGTTTTTTATTCAAATCTAGCTATATTTGAAATTAGGTGAATGAATTTTAAACAAATTATAGTATTGATTGACAAAGAGTTCGAAACTAATTCAAATTTGACACTAAGTACTATATTAAATACTATACAAGATCGATATGATAGGTCGCTTTCTAATTTTTTAACATTTATATTTTTATAAATTTTCTAGGTATGACTTGCAACTATATATTTATATATAAAAAACATAAAACAAAGCATATTTTTTAGGGATTATCTTGGTGTGCATTTCCAACAATAATAGTCATATAATTCGATGTCACCCCACACACACACATATATATATACTAAGTGTTAATAGATGAAATAACTTCCACTATATTAAAGACGTAATAGATTATTAAATAATTTTTAATATAAAGTATTATGGAATAAAATAATTTGTTTTTTTTGTAATACTGAAAAATTAAATAATAAAAATACTTTCTTTAAAAGATTAATATATATCTATATTAATTTTTAAATATTGTAATGATGATTTTTAATTTATAATTATCAAAATTAAAGAATTTTAAAAAAAAATTAATTTATTTTATTTTTGTTATGAAAATAAAATTATAAAATAAATCATTCATTTCTTTATGATTTTTTTTTTAAGTCTAATACACCAAAGTGGATCTTAGTAAATGCTCTAATAATCATGAGTGTTGTCATCAATATTCATATAATTACTATAATCTTGAAATAGATAAATAGAACATTGAAGTGAATTGAAGATGCATATATAAGTTGAGTTGAGAAAGAATTTTCATTATTTTCACTTGTATAGGATTGCAAATTAATGTCTAGATATATTATTTGTGGTTATTGGAACAATCGATGAGTTATCATTGAAGATCCCATCCCTAGTTGCCTTGAAATAAGCTAGGACTTGAATTATATAAAGTAAATTGCAACCTCTTTCACTACCATCATCATCTACTTAAAAAACAATAACATAAATTTGATGGCTTTTCTCCTATAAACGATGTGATGAAGATGAATTTTTATAGTCAATTATAACATATATTACAACATGGAGAGTAAGGGTGGCAATGGGCTATGTGGTCTCACTTTTTCTTAATTTTGTTCATTGATCAAGACATATGCATTTTCCACTTGTGACATGTTCAAATGATTGTAAAGTAAAACATGAATTACTCACAAATATCATCTACCATGATCTTTCACTACATTATTATATATCATTATATATATATAATGGATTTAAGAAAAACACTTTTAACATGAAATTTATATATCTCAATCTATTTTAATTATATGACATAAGAATATTGTTTATATAAATAAAATGTACTTAAAATATTATAACATAAAAACATATTTAAAAAATAATAATTATTTATTTTTTCATTTATTTATTTTTTAAATTATAGTAGTTCACTTAATATTCAAATTTGGATTGAGAATCTAGACTCTTAACCTGGTTCCTATATATTAAATGGGAATTGGTAATTTGACATATCTTAATATAATGAGATGCATTTATAGAGGATCCTATGTTTTGAGCTTTATCTATTTAGATCAATATATGAGATATGGATATTAAACTAATTAATTTATATTTTTCAAAATTTAATAATTAAAGTAAATAAAGAAATGCAACTTTGTTTAATAGGAAACTAATTGCATTCATCTCCTCTTTGTAAACAATTCCAATATTGATATGGAGAACTAGTTTCATGTCTCTCTCTTTGTAAACAATTCCAACCTTTAAAGCCGGTCTGGTAGAGGCCCTGTCAAATTATTTTAGCAGTGACAACAATAGAAAAGGGTTAGGCCACCTGCTTCTTTAAACAATGTGTAATCGTTTGAAGTTGGACTTTCCGGTTTTATTTCATAAACCCTGATGCTAATGAAGGATACTTTCACCACTTTTAGGCCCGATTGGGATAATCCCTCTTGGCCATGAAAAAACCGAATCAAATCAAATCCTTATGACAAAACGTACAGAAATGCCTAATTTATGTGATATGATTACAATTATTTACAACTGCAACCTAAAAATTTTAACATTTCTTCGTTCATATATGAATATAACTGTTTGGTGCGACGGGATCACTCACTCATTTAGAGATCAATAACAACAATATTTTCGACTATCTAAATATTACAGATAATTTCAAAATTTTATAACCGGCTTTTAGTTTGTCATTGGTTGTCCATTATAGTACCATGGTTAAGTCAATCTAGATGAGATTGAATTCAAAATAACGTAAATCTAGTTTTGAAAATATTCGATTTTTTAAGATAATTTTTTAACATATTTATATATTTTTAATTTTTTAAAAATGAAGATTTTATCTTTTATAGTTTTCCATATGATTTCACGAAAAAATCTCTAGTTGGAAATTGGAAAATTGAGGAAGAATATGACTCATCTAAATTTGAATTATCAAAAGGTTTAAAATAGTGAAAGAAAAAACCTAAAATAATAACCCAGATTAAATTTTGATTTAAATCCAATTATATATTTTCTCTAGAATATATTTTTGATTTTTTAATAATGATAATAATATTTGTTAAATATTAAATATATAACTAATATTTTTTATCGAAAAACGTACACCTTAAACAATTTCAAAATAAACCTATTTTAAATTATTCATATTATCATCACGCATTCTTATAATTTATATAATTTTTTTAATATATATTTAGTATACATTATATTTATCGTTATTCCAAATTTATATCCACCACAATTTTGACTATAATTGAAGTATGGAGAAAATGATGAATGAAAGGTGGAAATTTCCTTAAAAAAAAAAAGAACATAACAATGAAATCTATAATTTTCATTCTAAAATACATTCTTTTGATGTTTAGATGTAAGATTCAGAGAACATCTAAATTATATAAGTTTTATCATAATTATTACAAGATTTTCTATGTAAATAAAATAATACCAAAGTCACATGACACATATTCCTAGTTGAATGGTGGGCAAAACGTCATAGCGGACATCACTTGTAGTTTAATAATGGCTATAGAAATTAGAAAACGCATTGGAAAATACAAAGAGGCAATAATTAACATTTAATTATAAAAAATAAAGGAAAATAGGAGAAAGATTTTTAACAGACACAAATTGGTATGAAAGAGTAATTAGAGGAAACATATAGGAAAATGAAGAAAAATGAGACATTAATAATAAAAAGTCACCTAGAATCTATTGTTTTTCTTCCCATCTTTTGATTAGGACCAACAAAGGAGAGAGGACAAGCACTTGAAGGAGAAAGCAAGGAAAACAAAGGTGCATAAGAGGAAGCTTGGACAATGGCAGGTAAGGACTGAAACTAGTTGTGGATTGTAGGTAACAATGTGCATGTGAGATTTAGCTTGTCATTTTTTGGACGCGTGTTATATGCATGTGGTTCCTTAGTTATGTGTTGTCATTGACATGGATATTTCCTTTAGGGGAAAGTAACTTCATCCTTTCCTTTCCATTTCTTGGAAAGCCACGGTGTAGTGGGTTTCCCATTTTTGAATTCTTTTTCGATAGGTTCTCAGGCTCCCTATAATAGTGGGTTGGAACAAATGCTATAGAGCCCTGGAAGAACTTGGGTTTCCCTGGAGTCTGTGGGCCAAGTTACTAGTCCCTAGAGCCTTGGGGTTGGGACAAATTCTCAAGAGCCCTGGAACATCTCAGGTTTCGTGGAGGTTGTACTTTTAGTTACTAGTTCTTGGAGCTCTGGACAATTTGGGAAGATATCGATATGGTTGATGTTAAAGATTTTTGGACCTTATATGTGAGATCACCGTGCTTTATGGTTGAGGTGGTTTGGCCTTTGGAAGCCTTGGTTTTTTCTTTTTTCTTTAACCCATGTGATCCCACATTCATTCTTGGAATATGGTGCAGTGGTTATTAGTTGAAAGGGAGATTTGGTTTATCCCAATTTATGGTTAGGAAGTACATGGAAGTATCTTACTTAGTTGGGATTTTCATATGTTAACATGAGTTATTTTCTTATCGTAATATGTGAGCACTTGAACTATATATTATAGTGATCTTATGGTTGATTTTTCATAGTTTCTATTATGGTTATATGTTGCTTATATGCATGGTTATATGATGTGCTCTAGCTATGACTCTTCTTCATGATTTGTTAAGTTATTAGATGGTGATGAATGTATGGACTAACAAACATTGTTGTAGGTATTTAGAGAGGACTTGGATCCTTCTTGGTGATTATCAAATGAAATTCAGAAGTTTATGGTCATATATCCATTCATCACTTGTAGCTCTCATTTTTACCATCTGTTTGGAAAAATGTTTCTTGTGTACTAGGCATGTCCTGGTCAAGAACACATTTAAGTTTGAATGGTTGGAATTATTATAATATTAGTGATGATTATAAAAATCTATAAAAATCTTTGGTTAGTGCTCTGGAGGTTAGCCTAAAAAGTGGCACAGTTATCGGAATCGTTGGCATAAAATTGACGAATTTGAGCCATAACCACTAGAAGTCAAACTTATGGGTACATTTATAGCCTCATAACTACATGCATGAGGTGTTATGGGTGCACTTATGGAGCTAAGTCAGTGAAAAAGAGTTCAATCTCAGGGATTGATCACCTAGAGTGGTTTTAACGCCCCTTAGTGGTCTGTAGTCCCTGAGCGATGGAAGTAAACTTTCAGTTTGTAGGCCTCATTTCCATGATTGAAATTTGGAGGTAGGGTCATTTCATAGTAGCACTCAACTCATGTTTACCTTGGAGATTTTGTAAAAGCAGGTAAATATGGGAGGGGACGTTACAAGTTTAATTAGTGAATTATATAAATTCAGTTTCAAATAACAACATTTCTAACTCAATTATAGTTAAAAACTTCTTTTAATTTATCAATTAATTTTAATATAAAAATATAATTGAAATTTTATAATAAAAAACATAATTCAAATTTTAAATATATACATTTTCATCGAATTTTTTTTATTTTAATTATTTTCATCTTCATGCATCATTTTACCCAAATAAACTAAAAACTATATGCACACAATTCATGTATACAAACAAGCACTGAAATGCCACCACATGGCTCTTGTTTTGCTAATTTTATTATATTCTGTATGTTATTAAGGGTAATATAAATAATTTTCTTACTTATAACCATATCTTGGTTATTATTTCCTCTACTCCAAACTCATATTAACAGATGAAGTGGTTTGATAAAAAAAATTGGATGTCTTTTATGCATGACGTGAACCCCACCTATTGTTAGTGTGGCAAACACCCTCCAAAATTTGATTGACACTTGAATTTTGGAACCTATTGTGGATCTTGTAATTTTTCATTCCATAGTCACTTTATGCTATATTTATAAGTGTTAAAGGCACTTTCTCACACATGCTCAGTCCACAACAAGTGCAAGAGTTTGCTCTTTTATGCAAGCTTGAACAAGCATGACACAAGTCCATCAAGATAGTTCCTACTAAGTGTTCAACCTATATTGATAGTCAATGCACACTTTCATCGATAGTCTCTCACTTTTGGTTGTGATTGTTCTTCTATTTTAGTGATTTTTCCCAATTGTCACTCTCACATACCTTCACTTTCGTAAGTGTCGCTTTCATGTTTATGACTGTCTCTTTTACTTGTTTTCTCTGTAATAAGTGTAGTTTTCATGATGTGTTATTTTTGGTGTGTGCCACTTTTAATGTTGTTCATAGTTTACAAGTGTCATTTTCACTTTCCTCTTCCTGCCACAAATGTCTTCTTTTGGCATGACATGTGTCACTCATTACAAAAATGTAGTTTTTGTTTGTTTCAATGTCTAACCTTAGTGATAATGAGTCATTATTGTCATGTAGACATGTATCACACTCATTCCCAAAGTTTCAAGAACTATTTCACAAGTGCCATCACCATCGTCGTAAAGTGTACCTTTAGTGTCACACTTGTGCAAAGTTGTCGCAATGTCATTGCAATGAGGGTATAAGGTTATTCATGTGTTCTGAGTGATAAATGTTTCATCTTCATTTTTTCTAATTGTGTGATTATACTTCACCAAATCAAGAAATTATCTCTCCCATGCAACTTGGCTTGCCTCATCCTTCCTGAATTGCGCAGTGTGCGGTCTCATTCCTCAAGCTTCAACCTTTCCTCTTCACACTATGCAATAACATTCCCTACCTTCTAGAACTATGTAATGCACAATCTGATGCTCAACTTAAACCCTTGAACTCACAAATTATGTAGTACTTTCCTTCATTCACTCTCCTCTCTGCACTATTCTGCA
The DNA here is from genome assembly GCA_000404065.3 of Pinus taeda. Lineage (NCBI taxonomy): Eukaryota > Viridiplantae > Streptophyta > Pinopsida > Pinales > Pinaceae > Pinus > Pinus taeda. The sequence continues at coordinate 10,865 of APFE031047181.1, read as the reverse complement.
CTGTGCAATCTCAAGCTTCAAGTATTAGCCTTGAGCCCTTGAACTATGTAATAGCATAATACCTTGGTGTATGTCCCTTTAGAATTGTGCAGTGGGAAAACTCAAGGCTCAAGCCTCAAGCCTGACCCATTGAGCCCTTAACATGTGCAATTATATTTCCTTAGTTTGTCTGAAATGCACATTCCACAGTCTCAAGACTCAGTCCTAGCCCTTAATGTCTTTAGTTGCACAAATGTGTAATACATCAACCTTTGCCTCTCTTGGACTGCACTTTGGGCAACCTCAAGCCTCAAGCCCTCATCTTAACACCTTAAGCCAATAAATTGTGCAAATGACTAGACCTAGCCCACTTGAACTGTACATTGCACAGTCTCAAGGCTTATTCCTAGCCCCTGACCTCCTAGGTTGCTCAGTTGTGCAAATCATATGCATGTCTCCCAGTTTATCACCGAGTTACAACTCATTTAGTGTCTGCCATGAAGCATGTTAGACTAGGGGTTTTATTAGACTGATGTCATATTGTCTTTTGTGGATTTTAGTTACACGTATTCTATCATGTTTTGATAGGATGTTCATGAAGGATATGAAGAAGGAAACCCTGCTGCAAGTCACCTTCATAGTCGGAGAGGCAAGTTGATCAATCAACCCAAAACAAAGGGGCATAAGATTTTAATAGCATCTAGAAATCAAGGTCACAATAAAGACTCCTTACTTTCAAGCTAGATAAATGAGAAAGTAGAAGAACATTCACTCTCTCTCAAGAAGACTCAAAGATAGCAAATCAAGAATGGATTGGGATTACCATGTTATCATGCAATCCATGCCATCAATGTCTTGTCATATATTGTCAAAGTGTCATGCCATCATTTGCCAAATCATTTATGGATTATGCAAATTAAATATTAGAGAAATTAAATGTAAAGGGAAGTCCAAGAGTCATCCATGTAATGTGAAAAGTCATGCAAGAAGTCAAACAATCATGAGGGTAGTAATAGAATCACAAGGGAGGTGAATGATCACTACACTTGTTATATATTCAGCCTCATCATTCATGTAAAGGAATTTTCACCTTGGCTCCCCCTACCAAGCATTAGAGAGGTAAAAAGTTCTTTTGGAGGAGAAAGTGGTTACTATAATGCTCCACTATTGGGGCTAGTGGTGTTCACTGTCTTGATGTATCTTAGAACTATTTCGTAAATATTGTAAGATTATTCTTTGAATGTTTACAATGTATGTTATTTTCATTTGTACTAAGGAAATTGAGTTGTTTTGAGGGATTTGGTACTTATCTTGTTGACTATTTGTTGTATGTGTTTTAACAATCGTTGCTTCTATGTGAACTATATCTCTAGTTTTCCAATGATTCTTTCATATGTGCATGCTTGTGTTTCTTGTCTAGATAAATACTATTACTTTTATTTAAAAAGCTCACTTTTCTCTCCCCTTTCAAACAATCTTGGTGCATTTTTTAGCTAAAATATCATGAAGGCATACTCACTTGCTAATCCGAAATCACCTTTGAATTACTCTCTTATGTTGAACATCATAGCCAAGGTATATCCCTAATGATCTACAACAATCGGGACTTATTTCCGAAAGGGTTCCTAAACAAAATGGTGCATAGTATAATTGAGAATTTCCATTGGGGAGACCCTCTTGGTTGAAAAAATTCCAACAACATGAATGAATGACACTAGAAGGAGGGCCATATGACAAGTTTTTCCCATTGATTTTATTTTGAATATCTTATCTTAAGTGGGTCATCCTCAAATCATAATCCTGGAATGTTTCTCTAACCTATCCCATGGTAAGATTTAAATCTTTACTAAATAATTTGATGACTTGTCGCAATTTAAGTTTTATAGTGAAGGTGATACATCCATTACCCAGCATACATATATTTTTCTTAAGTTTTGTGAATGCTATGAAATTGACTATGAAGATGTGGCTTGCATTCTTTTCTGCCTCACTTTTGAAGGTCATGTTATCCGATGGTGTCATACTCTATCACTCTCTTCCATTAATTATTTTGAACACCTCATCAAGAAGTTCCATTTAGCATTTGATAGGTATGGTTACCAATATATTCTTGAAATAATAAATAAACTAAGAATGAAATCAAATGAATTAGTTGAGGAGTTTTATAATCAATTCCTTCACCTTTGTTATGAATTTATACAAGAAGACACTAATTGGGATTTCCTGAAACAAAATTTTGACCATTTGGTTCATAGATATTTTCATGGTGAAGTTGGACCCCCCTAATTTTTATGGTTCCCCAAAACTTGCAAATCATGAGACACCTCTAATTTGAGAGGTGGAACCTATTATTCCTTTCGTTCCTTTTCCTACTCCTTTTCCACTAACAATCACAATGCCTTTATGCATTAATCTTGAAGTTCGGAAATACGTAAACAACATTACCAGTCTATCTCTTCAATGTTTATCTAGTTCCCATGATCTAGAACCAATGGAGGAAATATTAGAATGGTTCATTGATCCTAGGGTGAAGGCTAACCTTTTCATTCCTCAATATGACCTTAGCGCTCTTAACTTTGCTCTTGAATGTGGTTGCGTTGAAATGGTTACTTCTTCAAGGGAAATTTTTTATCCCATATAATATACATGCCATGGCTCATTGTACTATGACCTTCTTGATCAATATTCTCCACTAGCTAGTTCTTCACACTCCCCTAATTTTCAAGTTGTTGGTTCTGTAACAGCCCTGCTGAAAAGTTCATGTAATAGAAGTTAATAAAAGCAAGATAGGACCATAGTTAAGAGACACTTATTCCAAGTTAAATGTTGGACAAATATATGCTAGCACGCATCATTGTATGTGTGTTTTGGCTAAGGAAAATTGGAAAAAGGCAAAGGAAAAGGAAAAAAGGCATTTTTTGACAAATTTATTTATGTAAATAAAGGAAATGGGAGAAAAGTAAGGTGAAATGTCAAAAGTTGAATATGAGGAAAATGAAGGAAAATAATGCAAAATGAAGAAAATAGAGGCCTCATTAATAAACGGCTTCTAAGGATCAGTTGGTAACCTTTTCCCAGTTTAAGTTTGCAACTCTCTCATTATTCTCTTTCTCTCTCATACTCTTGGTCACTTAGATTTTTCTTCGATCTTTATAGTTTTGGATCAAGTAAGGAAAATAAAGTAAAGGGAAAGTAAGGAAAGCAAGGATCAACAAAGGGAAAGAAGGATCAGGGAGCTTCAGCAGGAACACTTATAGGTAGCCTTTTGGATGTGTGATTTCCTAGTTCTTTTGGACCTGCATGGATTTGGATGTTGGTGTATGGTTCTCTTGTTGTTGGTGGCATGGTTTTGTTGGGTTATGATAGCATTTTTTAGCCTAGCCTTGCCCTTTTCTAGATGCCATGGTATGTTGGGATTTTTATAACAATTTGAGCTTTGATTTCCTAGATGGATTTTGGAATCTGGGGTGGAGATGGTCTCAAGTTTCATTTCCAAAGCCCTAGGAATCAATTGACTAGTTTTGGGAGGATATACAATAATTCCTGAGGGATAAGTCTCAGTTTAAGGCCTAGTGATTTGGGTTTGGAATGTGGTAAAGCATGAGAAACTCGTCTCGGTTTAGCGGCTAATGATCCGGGAATAGATTGTGGTACAAACTGAGAGAGAAGGAGACAAAAAATTCCTGAAGGATAATGATGGATTTTGGATGGTGTTCCAAGTTTGATTAAGTTGTGATCAGAGTACTGGTTTCGGTGTGATCACATTTTGATGAGGGTGGAGGTGGTTTAGCCTCTAGATTCCCTCGGTTGTTCTTGGGTTGGTTGTTCTATGAGATCCCACATTCATGCTTGGAATATGGCACAGGGATGACTAACTAAAAGAGATATTTGGTTAGCCCATGTCTTTGGTCAGGTGGTATGTGGAAGTCTCAAACCTGGTTTGATTTGCCTATGATTAGGAAAAGCTAAGTTCTCTTAATTTTTCACTCATTTATATGTCGATTTAATGGTTGTCATATATCTGACATTTATATGGTTTTATGGTAGTTATGAGTATGGTTATATGATTAGTTCATGTCATGGTTATTTCATGTATTCACTTGTCATTGTTAAATGGATGGATGCAAGACCTAATTGATGTTATAACACTTCAATGGAGAAGTAGGTTATCTTTCCTATTATGTTTGATATGTTCCTTGAGTCAGTTATGATCTGTATTGTATCCTAGAGTTGTAGATTGCATTGATACCAAGTGTTTAATATAATGTCGGTCCTGGTTGGGAATGCCCGGGTGTAGTCCTGAGGTTGATTTCGATTTATCGACATTCTTGTCATGTATATGATGGATTCTGAAGGTTGTACCAAGTTCTGGGTAGAGGTCAGAATTATGGGCTAAAAGAGTGGCTCAAATCTTGGCATTGTTGGCATAGGTCTGCTGAGAAAAGTCCATAGTTGTTGGCACATAAGCCTATGAGAGTGACTTTGGGTTGTTGGATGTTGTCATGCCTATAGCATGAGAGTGGCCTATATCATCGCCTGTTTACCCTAGTTGGTCAGTTTCTTAGGTGGATCTGGGAGGATGGGGTGTTACAGATTGGTATCAGAGTGTGGTTGCCCTCTCCTTGCATGCATGTTCATTGCATGTGTGTCTCTTACACTTTCATTCCATGTGCTTGTTGTATTGCATCATGTTGATCTTGAGTGTATTAAGGTTGTCACGAGGAACTTGATGTTATGAAACCAAGTCAGAAAAAGATAGAAAAGAGAGATCAACGCCTTAGAATTCAGCCTCTTCGAGGGGGCAACCTCCTTTACATTACACAAATGAACAATTCTTGGATGATTAAAATGACAAAACCTCCTTTCTATAAATAGGAGTCTAAGGAGTCACAATATAACCCGGCCAACCTAACAATAATAATATAAAGCCACAAAAATAACAATAGAGGGATTCTATGGGGCACAAAAATAAAAATATGGGGATAATAGGGGCACAACAATATTAATAAGGGATACAACTACAATAGTAAAGGGGAAATCACTAGTATTTTAGGGACCTAACATGCCCCTCTCCTTCAAAAAAAGTGTTGTCCTCAACGCTTGAATAGTTTTGGATGCTTATATACAAAATTATCATCGTCCCATGTGGAATCTTCAATGGATAAGTTCTTCCACTTGATGAGGCACTCCGAAGTTGATCGATTTTGTAGCTGTCGAGTTCTTGTTTCTGTGACTGCTTCCGGCTCCAATATAATTTTTCCTTCCCCGTCAAGTTCTAGCAATATTATTTGAACTCGGAGCTTGTCGCCTATAACCTTCTTTAAACATGAAACATGGAAAACTGGGTGCACTCGAGACACTGCAGGAAGCTCCAATTTGTATGCCATAGTACCAATCTTTTGCAACACCTTGTACAGACCATAATACTTTGGTGATAATTTATTATCCTTCTTAGCTTGCTTGAGGGACATTTGTTTATATGGTTGTAGTGGTAGGAGTACCCAATCATCTACATCAAAACTTCTTTCGATGCAATGTTGATATGCCTGTTGTTTCATTCTATTATTTGCCAACAAGAGGTTATCCTTGAAGAGTTGGAGGACTTGTTGTTGATGTTCGATGTGATGTTCCACTACTTGAACCTTATAATTTTCTCTTAAATATGATGTGATGGATGGTGGCTGTAGAGCCTCTAACCTACACCTCATCATCTACTATTACCTACTGTTTTTCATCACTTATCTCTCTCTTTCACCACATTTTCCATGTAAAACCACCCAGATCATTACATTAGATGTCATTAAGCATGATCAAGTGAGCTTTGCTAATGTGTGACTGTTTTGTTTAGATTTTGACATATTTACAGGCCTTCCGCAGCTCTCTGCCGATTCCGCAGCCATCTGATGATTCCGCAGCCATCTGGAGATTCCGCAGCCTTTTTGTTGTTCTCAAGGTTCCACGTGCCATTTTGTCAAATGAGCCACATGGGTACTTAGGTATCAAGGTGCTCGAGGTTCCTGTGCCATTTGTTCAATCATCCACATCATCTGTACCTCCGGTCAAACAGGGGCAAGATCCGGTCAACGAAGGCAGCTTAACGGTGATGCGTAGGCTGTTGGGTCACGTCAGCTGAAACGGTGACTTGCCTGTGTTACGCAGGATGTGGGGGACATAATCCAACTCTGGATTCAATGCCCATGACGACCAGGACCTCCAGCTCACCCACACAGGCTCATGACGTGTTATTGCAGTTTAATTACGCATGACAGTTTGTTTATTTTAAGTTTTAGCAGC
>APFE031047180.1:86661-154578 GCA_000404065.3 Pinus taeda | reverse complement strand
AAAAATTTCCCAAGTGATAAATTGTTTACGAGAGCAAAGCCATTGATACCATACAAACTGATTTTGGTTCCAAATATAAAGTTGCAATACGTACCTTTTGTGTGTTTTGCACATTATTGAGATCGAAAAATTGCTCCATCTGTAATATCCATGTTGCGGGATCCTTGCCATCAAACTTCTTCATATCAATTTTTGGAATATGACGGGTCTTCGATCCCACATTAGAGGTTATGGAATCATGATTAACATTTCTTTTGTTCTCATCATGAGTTTCCTTTACTACCCTTTCACCCTTAGTGACCGTTTCTTGTAGCAACTTATTCATATTTATCTTCAATTCGTCCATGTCTGTCTTCAAATCTGTCTTCAATTCGTCCATGTCTGTCTTCAAATCGTTCATGTTTGTCTTCAAATTTGTCTTCCAATTGTCCATCTTAGCTTCCACGGCCTTTATCTTAGATTCCATGCCATTTATCTTAGCTTCTGTTAGCTTTTGTGAGGCTGACATTTTTTGCACTTGGTCTTGTAATTTTGATATATCATGTAGCATTTCTTCCTCTTCTTCATGAGTCATGCTAGAGATTTTAGGTTCCTTACTAGGTGTTGGCATTTTCTTTCCTCGTGGCATCAGTTACCGATAATAATGCTCTACTAGCCCTTTGAATTCCTTCAAAATAAATTTTCAAACCAATCTTAAGCAAAAATTTAAAAAAATCTACACACTTTTTTTCTTTGTAGGATCTCGATATTGCCTCTGATGTATCTTTGTACTTTCAAAACATTCAGTTCTGAAATTGTGCCCTATGGTAGCCCTCTGTGTTCTCTTTCCAATGCCACCAGTCTGACCCCAATTGGATTCTCCAATGAAGCGTTATGCCAAATCTCCCACAATGACCCGATTATAGACCTTTTTCAGAAGAGCAAACTTGTATGAAGTGCCACGTGTCACTATTTGGATCTCTGGCTCTGAAAAATATCTAGAAGAAACTACAGTCCATCCTCTTTCTGTACCTTTTTGCGAAATTTCAATCTGATGCTCAAAGAGAAAGTTATGACGATTTTCCCCAGGTCACCTGTTTGGAATGTAATTCAGGAGTATGCAAAAAGACCAACTTCCTCAGATCATATTCCCACAAATATAGCACAAAAAGCTCTGAAATTTAGACCCGAGCTGCAGCGCGATGTCTTCTCAAATGGGTTTTTTTTTTCCGACTTCTGAAACGTCGCAGAAAAAAAGTTATAGCGAAAATGCCACGATGACCTATTTGGAGCAGTGAAACCCTAGAACTTGGCTCTGATACCAAATGTTATGAAACCAGCTCAAGAAAAGAAAGAAAAGATAGATCAACACCTTAGAATTTAGCCTCTTCGAGGGGGAAACCGCCTTTACATTACATAAATGAACAATTCTTGGATGATACAAATGACAAAACCTCCTTTCTATATATAGGAGTCTAAGGAGTCACAATATAACCCAGCCGTCCTAACAATAATAATACAAAGCCACAAAAATAACAATAGAGGGATTCTATGGGGCACAATAATAACAATATGGGGACAATAGGGGCACAACAATATTAATAAGGGGTATAACTACAATATTAATGGGGTAATCACTAGTATTATCCCCCCTAGGCATACGACAACTTTTCCACAACCAATTGTGATGAGAGTAGAGTCATCACCAAGATATGCCATCTCACCATAATATTTCTCATAGATTGAAAACCAATGCCTATGGGAAGTCATGTGGAAGGACATTATAGAGTTTACCATGCACTATTGGTTGCATGGGTTTCTAATGCTACAACAAAGGCATATCCATCGTCCTCTTGAATTTTTTTTTCATACTTATCATTAGAATCATACTTTTCATCTAATGCTACAAAAAAGGCATATCCACTGTCCTCTTGAGATTTTTTTTTCATACTTATCATTAGAATCATTCTTTTCATCTTCCTTGCAATTGTTTAAAATGCTTGACCTTGTTGTAGTTCCAACATTTTGCTGTGGAGTTTCTAGGAGACTTGTCTCTAATGAGATTTGGATCTACACTTTTGTCTCTTCTTTCCTTCTTCAATCTTCCATGAACAATCAAGGGATCAATTGTAATTTAATTTTACCTATGCATTTGATTCTTGTCAAATGCATTAGTTTCTTTCAAAAAATTTAGTTAAAATTTAGTTTCTGTACTTTGTAATAAGTGAGAAAATTTAGATGCTGCTTTTAAAATTTCAATCAGCGCCATAGAAATGATTTTAAATGGTTATTTTATGCAAATAATTAATTTCCTTCAAAGGAGATAAATGATGTGCACCTTTCAATGACTGATATTGCGTCTTCTCATGTCAATGACTAACAAGCAATTGCGGGACCCACCACACTCTCGATAGATAATGAAGAACAGGGGGGGGGGGGGTTACAGATCCAAAAAGTCATTTTCTCTTTACCACCATTCATTACATGGAATGCTCCCATGCATTGTAGCCCCCCCCATATTATACCACTTATCGCCTACACACCCCCCCACAAAATGCTTCCGCCCACTGCCAATTCCTCTTGCCAACACTCCTGCTAGTTTAGCACTTTGTTACTGCCCCTGCTAAAATAGTCATCTCCAAACCTTTCGATAAATTGGCATATTTATCCGTCAAACCATTTAATTCTCCCACCAATGTTCTGATTAATAAATCTTGACATGTCGATAACATTAATTTGAAATAAACAATTGAAACCCATTCCAAATTTATATCTTGGCTATCACTCCATTTCTATCCTTTTTCTATTCTCTCCCAATGATATTTGATGGAACAAACAAGAACCAGTTGCAGTGATCCTCTGTGTTATCAACCATCAATTCAACTGCGTAATTTCTTAATTTATCCTCTGTCCTATTAATTTCTTGAAATGGATAGTCAAAAGGGAAAATTTAAAATAGTTGTAGAGAGTTTGAACCTACCCCTAGTCATTAACCTCGATGAAATCCCTTTCATCGATACACAGTACAAAATTTCTGAAACTCAATGTGAATTCGATCTCTATGAACTCCATAATTGGAATATAAAAAATTTGAGGATTCCAGTGATGAATTTTTCTTCTGGGAGTCAATGTTTCCCCAATTTTGTCTTTCCCAAACCCATCATTTTCCCGAATTCATCACCTGGTGTGAGAGTCGTTATTTACCAAGCCAAAGTGCCGGCCACAAACAATTATCCATTTGTTAGTCATTGCAGATTAATCCCCAAGGCCCCTTTCATCCTTTTTCAACTGATTCCCTCATGGAATTTCCCCAAAAACTTACCTTTCAATAGTGAGCCCACATTTTTAAGTAATTTCTACCTAAAAATTAAGAATTGCCCAGAACCAATCCACCATATTCTTCTGCAATTTTTCCAAAGATGTCTAAGTAAGTTATTTCTGTGGTTTCTTGTATTTTAGGATATCAAATTGATTAGTAGGTAGATGAATTAATACTTGGATTTATATTATTCTTTTCATCTAGAAAGAAACCCTAAATTATTTTTATTTTTTAGTCATTTTTTATCAGATGTTATTCATGACCAATTCCTAAAATTCAATGTTGAATGGCCCTTCAAACATTAGTCGATTCTAGTATATCTATTTTTGTATGATCAGCCTAAGAGGTTTAAATTTCCGTTACAAAAGATGGAGTCATCAAAAGGAAGAAATTCAGAAGAAAAAACTACAATAGTATTATCAGGTGAGGCTGCTTTTTCATTTCAACAAATTGAACAAATAACTATTGATTCTCCTACTTCTATTGTTTCTCCATCTTTAGGAGAAAAAAAATTATTTTCTAGATGTAGAGATATGAAGAAAAATAATGAGGCATTGAAAATTTCCACCTATACTGAGTTCTAAAAACAATCATCCACCACTCAACACATGCTCTTATCTGCACTATAGCCTGACAGAGGGAACTTTCAGTTGGCATTCCTAGAGCCAAAAGTACCAGTTCCTAAAAGTGCAGATGGCTACAAGGATTTTGTGTTTTCTTTTGATACTAAGCAAATACACCCAATAGATCAGATAGATCTCAAAAAACATGCAAGTGAGATGATTTATTCCTGACTAACAAGTCTAGCTATGGAAGCTTCTAATTGCAAACATCTTTAAATAATATTCATTCACGACTCAAGTTAGAGAGAATGTCTTCTTTAGCCAAAGATAACAGAATAAAAGGGCTTGAATATTTGGTGATAAATCTAGGATTGGATCCTAATGGTGTGAACGTTGCTGAAGATATAATCAAGAGGAGAAATTTAGATATATAAGCTCTTAGAAAGCAATTGAAGTTGCCTACAACAGAGCAACCACAAACTAAGGAAGTAGGACAACTTAATAAAGATAAAGAAAACATGTTAAAGACAATTGTGGAGTAGATTATCCAAATACAGAAAATGGAGGCTGATATGGAAAGTTTGTTAAAGGAAAAAGAGCATTAGACAAGTGCAGGGAATTTTGTAGTATAGACAGAGATAATCAATGAGGAAGCAACAAAAACATTATCAAAGGCCATGAGAGATTTATCCCTCAGAAATGTGGAAACAAAAAAGTTTAAAGAAACACTGCAGAGGATGGAAGAGAATAAAATAAAAGGAGATACTACACACACACACACACACACACACACACACACACACACACACACACACACACATATATGAAATACATAAAAAATTCAAGCTAATCAGATTGATTGAAAAGAATGCATATGAATCACTCACAACATAGACATTATCTGAATCAAAGGAAAAGGTTTGGGTTGATATCAATTTAACCATGTCAGAGCTCTGGACATCTATTGAGATTATCTTTGAAGAAGAGGAGCTGGTAAGAAAGAAAAGGTAGTTGTAGCAGAGATTAAATAAGACTTGGATCATAAGCGAAGGGAGACAAAAAAGATCATCGAAGTGTTGAATTCAAAGACCAAGGATGAATTAGAAGGCATGGGAATTGAATATAGGATTGGTACAATCCTAGAAGTTAGACAAAATTTGAATAAAATAAATTTAATGTTACAGTTAGAAAATAAATGTCAAAACTTAGAAGTGCAGATAAAGAAATTTCACAGAAAAATTTCCATCCTACAACAAAAAGGACTTCCACCTCTAAGAGATTCTAGTGGCCAATTGACTCCACTATAAAATTACCAACATATATTACATAACATAGCATTAGACAGGTCAAAATTTACTGAAGTAAAGGGAATAATAAGTGGTAAGGCTTTTCTAGAAGGTTTAGAATATGATTTATTTATCTAGCTTTAAATTCATCATTTATTTATTACTAGACTGAATTTTGAAAAGTACATAGAGGTGGATGGAGCATACAAAATAGTTGTTAAATTCTCAATTCCAGATGATGAAAGATGGGATAAGTTACTCAAGATTATTGAGTAAACTAAATGCAACATTTCAGCGCAAAAACACAGGAAAATAGGAGTCAAATACATATTTTTTAGGCACCAGTAGAGTGGAAGAAGAAGGAAAAAGAGCATAAACATGTTTTCAGATAGTAGTTACAAACAACACCCTTGAATAGAGTGTTGATTATGAAAATCAGTTCATAAAGTATATTTTTATATTGTATTAGTGTGATATATCCAAGTCATTTTGGATAAGATTTAATTTTGTAAAGGATTGTATTAGATTAGATATTTTTGAATTACACTATAAATATTTTGTAACTTGAAGTAAGAAGGATTGGACCCTTGTGATAATCCAGAAACATTATTGTATCTTTTTGAAACCTTTTGAAGATAATCAAAGCATTCTAACTTCAGTCCTAACAACATTTCTGTTCATGCGAGTTTTTCTAGTATATTCATCTCTATTTTTCATCATATATTCAAGGTAACATAGGAGTTAGGGTAAGGCTAAGTTAAGTATTAACTTCCCTGATAGCTCGCTGCAAAGTTATAATGTTTATGGAGATTAGCTAATTGAATAGTCTGTTTGAATTAGTTCCTCTACACCTTTAATTTGTTGCCTTCTACCATCTCTTGAATATATATTTGTTTGGCTGTAGAATTCTTTTGCACACATCTACTATATATGGTGAATTAAGTATTCAGTTTGAATGTTTAATTGTCATATATCATCTCCCTTTTCCACTTTCAAAATCAATTCAAATATTTTATGCTATTATGAATGAAAATAATCCCTTTGAACTTCTTAGAAATATTTGGATTATACAAGTGTTAATGGTTTAACTCATTGGTCATCCAATTCAATTAAAAGCCTTAGATTCTTTGCCATAATTCTCAAGCCTAGAATTGTCTACAAAGATGCAATATCGAATTGGCGCCATTGCTAGGGAATGAAGTTTGAATTTCATTTCCCTAGGGAAATGATAAGACTTCCCTCTAAATGGTGAAGAAGAGGTTATCAAGTTAAAATATTTCACTTGGTGACTCCACTGGTTAAGTATGGCTTCACGCAAACATACTAGATCTCATTCATATCCTCAAATTTTCTCTCCATTATGAGATCCAAAGGGACTTGTGAGAACTTCATCTCTTAGATGTAGACTAGAAGCTTCTAATTCTACTTCTTCCTTTTTTCCACCTGAAGAAATATCACAACCTGAGCCCTTTGAACCAATATCTATGCAAGCTGAATTATCAAATTTACCACCTAAAGTTTTGGAACTCCTTTCTAAAGGAGTAGATCTTCAATCCGCTTTATTAATTCATCAACTTGAATAATTTTAGCTTCTCGCCTCCCTTTGAGAAGTATATGATACAGAAACAAACCCTGAACTTGAATTTCCTGAATTGAAACCCGTTGATTTTATTTCCTTTGTTATACATACTTATCTTTCTATTTTTGCCAATCCTAAAGAGGGAATTAGTATTTATACAATTCCTTTAGCCTTTGAAGATCAAGAAAAATTCATCCCTGAAGTGCGAAAGCGAGTTGTTCATCCTCAGTTTCTCGAAAAGTCTACAACTCCACCTTAGTCATATTCAAGCAAAGTTCTATCTCCTAAACATACAATTTGACTACAACACTAGATGGTAGGATTTAGGCCAATCGTCACAGCTCGATATGCAACATTAGTACTTCCACCAACAAATAAACTTCATGACTTTCTTGAAGGATATTTGAAACAATTGCCCAAATTTATTGGAGAAATAGGGCCACTTGAAGAATATAATTTGGCTACGTTCCTTAATTTTGCAGACAATATGAACATTGAACATGAAGATGTATATACGATACTATTTGTCCAATCATTAGAGGGAAATATCAGAATATGGTCCAGGAAGTTACAAGCAAATTCTATAAATACATGTACTGAATTAACAAATATATTCAATAATAAATGGGGAATTAAAAAAGATCATGTGTATTATTTAACATAATTTGAAGATTTGAAGAGAAATCTTGGTGAAATTGTTGTTGAATTTATTAGAAGGTTTAATAATATTTATAATAAGATGCCACAAGACTGTAAAACCCTAGTCACTGCAACTAAAGTTAGATTTTCTAAATCTTTTGATGATGACTTCGCTGTAATGCTCAGAGAAAGAAAATTTGAAACCTTAGTAGATATCTAGACCAATGAAATTGAGGTAGAATATAATTGGTCAACATATAGTAAATTGAAAGCCAAGGTAGAAAAATATGAAAGGAAAATGAAAGCTAAAGAAGAAAGTAGTTCGTCATCAAAGAATAAAGAAGAGAACACAAAATTGATGAAATAACTTCATTATTAAGAAATTTATCCATTCAAATTTAAAGAATGGAAACTCTGCCCAGAGTAGCTCAACAGGTTGCAAATATACCTCCAATACAATATAGAAGACCTTTTCAACCACAAATTTTGCACAGAGAGAGACCAAATAATGACCAACAGATTCAACCTCCATTGATGATTGATGATCCATATCTTGAATGTTAGATCCCTATAATACTAGTGTAACCCCTTATTGTTATTGTTGTGCCCATGTAGCCCTTATTGTTATTATTGTACCCAATAAAAGCCCACTATTGTTATTGTTGTGCCCATATATTATTATTGTTATCCAAAATCGTGGTGAATTTTGTTTAAAATTTTCAGATCTTGGTTCGCTATATTTCAGAGATATGATCCGGGGAAGTTAGGGTTTTTGTAGGCTCCAAAATTTAGTCTCAAACAAGTTTCCTAGGGAAAATCGTCATAACTTTCGTTTCAGGCATCAAATTGGAACTATGTAAAACATGGCTAAAATTTCACATACTTTAGTTTTTTGTGTATCAATTTCATGGCTGAAGGTCGAAACAATGATACGTGGCACTCCATACATGTTTGCTCTACTGAATTAGTCTATAATTAGGTCATCATGGGAGATCGAGCATAACTCTTTCTTGAAGTCTCCAATATCAGTTTGACTTGTGGGATGGAAAGAAGACTCATAGGGCTACCAAAGGAAGAAATTTTAGATCTTGGAGATTTGAAATTATAGAGCAATAGATTCAATATCGAGGTCCTACAAAGCAAGAAAAAGGTATGTATTTGTTTAAAATTTGCGTAAGTTTTGTTTGAAAAATCAGTTTGAAGTGATTCAAGGGGCATAGTGAAGGATCAATATCATTGTTTGATTCCAAAATGACTTGAAGCAAGAAAATGGAAAAACCTAGTAAGGAACCAGAAAGCTCTACTATGATGCATGAAGAAGGGGAAGAAATGCAACATGATATATCAAAGTTACAAGACCAAGTGCAACAAATTTCGCTCTTGCCAAAAGTAACAAAAAATGAAATGGAAGCTAACATGGATGGTTTGAAGAATGATTTAAAATTAGATGTGGAAGTTTTGAAGGATGGCATGGAAGCTAAGATGCATGGTATAGAAGCAAAAATCAAAGGCAACATGGAAGATTTGAAGAATAGTTTAAAAGTAGACATGGAAGGATTGAAGGAAGGTTTGACAAAGTTGCTACAAGAAATACTTCCTAACTGTGAAAACGTATTGCATGAAACTCATGATGAGAAAAAAAGAAATGTTAATCATGATTTCATAGACTCTAACATTGGATTGAAGACCTATGATATTCTAAAGATCGATATGAGGAATTTTGATGGAAAGGATCCGATAGCATGGATACTATAGATGGAGCAATGTTTTGATCTCCATAATGTGCAACACACACAAAAGGTACACATTGCAACTTTATATTTAGAACCCAATCAATTTGTATGGTATATATGTATTTATTCTAGTAAACCACTTGTCACTTGGTTAATTTTTACGGAGGAAATGATAGCACATTATGAGGATAAAAAGAGAAACACCTTCTTTAGTCAATTGATAAATATCAAACAAAAGGGTTCAATGGCAGAGCACATTGAAGACCTCCAAAAATTCAATATAAAGGTAAATGACATTCTAGAGGAGAATAGGATTGATTTTTTCATAAGGACTTTAAAGGATAACATCCAACATGAGGTTTGTGTTTGGGAACCTGATCCATTGGAGAAGGCATTTAGGCTGGCATGAAAAATTTAAAGAAAAATTATGGAAACAAGGAAGCCTACCACTCAAAAATATAAAGATAGAAGTGTTGCTTCTCCCAACCTTCCATAACCTACAAGGTTGAAATCACAACAATTGGAAGAAAAAATAGAAAAAGGGCTTTGTTTTTGTTGTGATAGCAAATACACTAAAGGTCATAAGTGTGCTAAGAAGAGATTATTTTACATAGATTGTGAAGAGGAGGAAGAAAAATAACAAGAAAATTCAAAAGAAGAGGATATACACCAGGAACCAAACCTAGATAAAGAAGAAATGAATCCAACCATATCTTGTAATGCATTGGTAGGAATTACCACCCCTCAAACTCTCAAGATAGAAGGACATATTAAGAAGAAAAAGGTAATAGTGTTGATTGATTAAGGTAATACCCATAATTTTATTCATTTAAGATAACAAAGGAGTTGAATTTCTTCCTATATCCAACACGAGAGTATCAAGTGCTGGTTGCAAATGGAGGAATATGTATTGAATAGTCCAATGCTTTACATTCCAAAGGGTGGTGTTGATGTTGTACTAGGAGTCTAATGGTTACAATCTTTGGGTATGATAGCTTTTAATTTTCAAGACATTTTCTTGAATTTTTTTGGGAAGGAAAGGAAGTTGAATTAAGGGGTATTGAAGGGAAACCATGGAAAATAATCAACTCTAATGGAATGAAAAAGATTCTAAAGAAAGAACAACACAACGTAATTGCACAATTATGCTCAGTAGAGGTTCAAACATCGAAATCATCTATTTCTCTAGATCTCCAAAAAGTCTTGGACAATCATTCCAAGGTATTTGAGAGTCCCAAAGGCCTCTGACCTATTTGTGATCATGATAATGCTATTCATTTGATTCCAGGAAGTGTTCCTCCAAACATTAGGCCTTACAGATATCCCTATGATCAATAGAGTGAAATTAAATGTATGGTTTCAGAAATGCTAGAGGCCGTTATAATTCAACCTAGTCAAAGTTCTTTCTCTGCCCCAGTAGTATTGGTCCACAAGAAGGATGGATCATGGCGCATGTGTTCGGATTACAGGGAGCTAAACAAGCTCACTATTAAAGATAAATTTCCCATAATTCCTGTCATTGATAAATTATTGGATGAATTACATGGAGCAATTTACTTCACCAAGTTGGATCTTCATTCAGGATATCATCAAATTAGAATGAAGATTGAAGATATTCTGAAAATAACATTTATAACTCATGAGGGCCATTATGAACTTTTGGCCTTACCAATGCACCTTCTACATTTCAAGGTTTGATGAATTCCATTTTCAAACCTTTCCTTAGAAAATTTGTGTTAGTATTTTTTGATGATATGCTAACCTAAACAAGTCTTGGAAGGATCATGTTCAACTTGTTAACAGAGTGCTCAAACTAATGGAGGAGAAACAATTATGTGCAAAAACCTGCAAATGTTTCTTTGGGGTATAGGAGGTGGAATATCTGCGCCATATTGTATCTCATGAGGGTGTTAAGGTAGACCCTAACAAAATTAAAGCTGTTAAGGAATGGGAAATCCTCACAACCTTAAAGCATATGTGAGGATTTATCGAGTTGAAAGGGTATTATCGCAAGTTTGTTAAGAATTATGGGAGAATAGCAACACCTTTAACAACATTACTGAAGAAAGATGCATTTTCTTCGACTCTAGAAGAAACTGAGGCTTTGAACATCTTAAAGAGGAAATGTGTCAAGAAACGGTCTTATCTATGCCAAAATTCACACAAACCTTTATTGGGGAATGTGATGCCTCAAGAAATTGAATTGGTGATATTTTAATGGAAGAAGGAAGACCCATTTCTTTTGAAAGCCATCCAATCAAAGAAAAGTATTTGCATCATCCTATTTATGAGAAGGAAATGTTGGAAATACTACATGCACTAAAGAAATGGCAACCTTACCTAAGGGAAGTGTTGTAGTGGCTACAACCACCCTCCAAAATTTTGCCTTAGCCTGTTTTGGAGCCTCCCTACCAACCTTTCACAACACCTTGTCTTGCTTCTTCAAGTACTCAAGCTTCAGTTTTTTCCTTGCACAAAGGCAGCCTGTCGATCATAGTTTGATCCATTCCCCTCATAGGCTGTTGACTTGGACTTGATCCAGCTACAGGCTGAGTAGCTTCCCCTTGAAAATTGCGCATTTTTGGAGGGCAACCAACCTTCCCTCTAGAAATTGCGCAATCCCGTCTAGTAGCGTGCTGGGCTCCAGGATTGCGAAATCCTGCCAATCAACAGTCGCAACAGGGATTGTACAATTTTCCCCAGTAGGGTTGCTCAACCCAAAATTTGTGCAAATTTCCTGGGCAGTCAGCCCAACTCCCAACCAAAAATGCACATTTCCTTCAAGCGGTTGAACAACCTATTGCATGTGCAACTAAGCTGATCGGTTCCCTCCGGGATCGAGAAAAACAGACTTGCATGCATGGGCTGCTTCTCCCAAGGCAGCATGAAAAGGCATCCCTTGTTTCAGGGATCTTTGTTTAGTAGTTGGAGGCTACATGCAAGGATCATTTCAGAAACCTCCCACCAAGTGTCGCTTTTCCTAGATTTTTGGCATGCGCATCACAACCTCGATGCTATCAAAACACATCAACTGTACGTTGGAGAGCTCATTCCTCACATCAACCTTGCAGCTCTAACATCCCACATCACATCTAGGAGCAATTAGCACATTCAACTCAACTATTTGGGGTAAGCCCACTTCTCATGCCTTGTGTTGCATTTCTATCGCTTTGTGTGTTTTCTCTTGTATGAGTACTATTTACTTGATTGATTTGAACACTTGTTGTTTTTTACATGTATATTATCTTGTCCTAATACCGTTTCAGTTTTAGTCAACATCTCACTACTGTCGCATGCATGAAACTATTTTTCACGAACAGTCGCTGATTCGGCGACTTGCCTCACCCAAATGCATGTTGTTCCATTTTCTCAATCTGTCATTCACCATTTGCATGCATGATCATTCACTTGTTATTACACTCAATATCAACATGAATTCACACTCACATTCACTTATCGGTGCCCTTCGGCGAGTCTAGGCAGCCTTGACTGGGACTCTGCCTCACCAAGAGCCTCACCAAGACACATTGCACAATCCTGAGAGGGAAGGCTCTGCCTTCCCCTATAGAAATGAAAATTTCTACCCAATAGCTACTCCCCAGGCCTTCTTTGTGGAATCGTGAGGGACAGTGACTGTTGACCAAGAAAATTGCGCAATGCAATCACTGAGCCTGCAACCATTGCCAACTGAGATTGCGCATTGGCAATTCCAGTAGTCAACAGCTAGACTGGACTGTGCATTGTGTAGCTCCAATAATAAGTCAGTCTCCCAGCAGCCCAGAATCTGCCTTCTGTAGTCTTGGTAGTCAGTCTCCCGACCTCTCGGCCGAAATTGCGTAACCTTCATGGTCATTCACACAAGTATGTTGCAAGCCAGTTCTCAAGTTCATTTTGGTTTTCAATTGACAAATTACTTTCCATGAGTGTTTCCATGTCTCCAGGTATTGCATGTGTTCATCTGCATCTCATTAGTGCAGGTATAGTGGTTTCCAAGAGAGCAGAGTCGAAGACACCGATCAGAGGACACCTGGCGATGCAGCCGATCAAATGTCTATGAGCTTTTCTTCTCACAAAGATATAAAGTTGTTCGTAGACAAGGACATCAAGATATGACATCAACAACATCACAATGAGTAGCATCATGAATAGTAGCTGAAGGAAGCATACCGAATGGAGCGAATACAACAAATATAGAGAACACAACAAATGCAATGAATACAATGAATGCAACGAATGCAACAAATGCAATGAATGTAAGAGGAAGGTTGTTGACAACACAGAGGAAGAACCAAGTTGCAAGATCAAGTAGATCCATTGATAATGAAAGAAACTTTGGAGACTTAGGCTATGAGGTGACGACACGACATGAAGATCACGTGAAGACGAAGAATGGAATAGAGAAGTAGCTACATGTGCTGAAGAAGCAACTCAGGAAGAAAATGAAGCTGCATAGACAAACAAATGAGTTACAGTAGAAATGTGAACGACAATGGATGCAACATGCACTCACAGATGAAACTATGGTTGTAAAAGTTAAAGATCGATCCCAGCAGCTGACACGGAGCAGACATAGTGAGCAGTGTTGTTGGTTGCATGCAAGGGATTCAATAGCATGCATGTCATTGTGCGCACACATGCAATCAAACCCATTCAGCGCACTCACCAAGGCAAAGACAAGAAGCAAGTTCAACTGGAGCTGAACATATACTTCGGAAAGTTGATGCGCATGATCACCAACACACACTTGAAGATCAGCGCAGACACTATGCATTAGTGTGTTGCCGGTTTAGCTGCACCCAAGAAGACCATGCGCATGTTAGCAGACGAGTTGGATGAAGGGGCTGAATCAATGCACCAGTTGCAATGGAGGCAAGAGTCTGCTTCAGAAATCTGTCACCATGAGGTGCATGCACACCATCACAGATGACCAAGCTTGGCATCAGCTCACCACTTTCACCATCACAAGCATGTCAAAGAGTTGGTCTCATCACAACGGATCGAGGGCCAGTGATGTCTTGCATGGCTTGCTCAAGCCATGTTGTCTCACATGAGTACATGTGCATTGTAATGTTGAGTCATGTCAAGTGTCAATATTTGGATGTAATATTCATAGATTAGGTGAAGAGTCATGAGGGTAGTTGAACTGTCACAAAGGGGAATGTCAAGGGTCACCCCACCCTTTGCTATAAATAGTCCCTCATAACTCATTGTATAGGCTTTTTTTCAGCCAAGCTTCCAATAAGACTATCTTGGAAAGAGCTTGGACAATATTGTAATGCGCTTTGGCTTCTCCATTGCATGGAGCTAGTTCATCTCTTTGGAGGAGCAGGCGGAGTGGCTGTAACGTTTCAATGTTGGAGCTAGCAGGTTTACATGGATGTATTGTATGATTGGAACTTACACTTCTTTGTATAATAAGAGCCAACAGATGTTCATGCATATTTTGTTATTGTAGTTGGACTGCTCCAGTTGATTTAATGATGTATGTTATTTAACTTATGTATTTGTGTATGAACTGATTTGTATGCAATTATATGAATCTTGTTGCAAATGTGCTGTTGGTTTAACCATCACTTTGGATTTTTGATTGATCTTCTTTCCAATTTGTGATGCATCTTTGCTCGTGTGTTCCCTTCCCAGCTAAGTACTGATACAGGTTGTCAAGGGGTGCACTCATCCCAACCCACTAGTGTTAGAACCTCTCATTCACCTTCCTTGACTCACTGCAACGGTCACACCCTTGCTATTGACAGAGTTATCTTACTTGCCTCTGTGTGACATCGCGGTCAAGGCATTACCTTATGACCCACTGTTGGGACTGCTACACCAAACAATCTGAGGTCTAATTGGTACTTCTTATAGGGGAGATCCCCTTGACATGTTGGTAGGTATAGCACCATCAATATTTCTAGCCCTAAAAGGAGGGCCTGATGAAAAGATGTGTCCTCTCATCTAGTTTTGAACTTTTACATACCTTTCATGGATTATTGCACTCTTCTTCCCTCACGATGTTTTTCGAATTGTGAATATGTCTCCATAACGGGGAAGTTTTTCGATCTCTTGTCCACTTTCAAGTATGATGGTGAAGGCGAAGTGGCCTATCCTGAATACTTACATGACTTTCTTTCCATGCTTCATGAGGAAGATGGGTGTTCTGATGAACATTCCAGCTTGTTGCTTGCACACACACTTCGCAAATCTCCACGTCATTGGTTTCTCAGCCTACCGGTTGACACCGTGCACTCACTTGAGCACTTCTCTGATCTCATAGAAGACACGTTCTATAATTTTGATCTAGACCATCTTGACCGAAAAATATTACAACAATGGAGGGCTCTACATGAATCAATTATTGATTTTTGGCAGCACTTCTGCGACTTGCAGTTTTAAGCTCCAAGGAGCCAAATGAAATTTACTTATCTTTGGCACTGGTTCGAGTATTACCGTAAGAAATCTGCTCGTCCCAAGAGAAAGTTTTAAATCAAGCCTCACTCAACATTCTTCACAGATGGAGTTGTGCAATCTCATGTGGGTGTGGGCACCATATTGACTGACTGTCCACCTCCCTCTCATTCAACAGCTCCACCACTTCCTGATGATGTTGGAGGATCATGCTCACACACCTGTTCATATTTCACATCCTCCCAACATCACTTCACTCAATTTTCACGTATATTTGGTTGTGATTCCTTTGAGTTCTCATATGATTTATTTTTTCGACCTTCGTCTTTACACTCGGGTGTTCCTCCAGATGATGTTGTCTTGTGTTCGTCCATTCCGGACTCTTCACTTGTTGTGAACGAGGGACAACCCATTGACAGAGTTGGTGTTGTACAACCAACATGCGATGTCATTCATGAAGAGTATGAGTGGGATCTTGAGCATCAACACTCGGCAAAGGATGACTCCCTTTTGTTCGAGTCCCCTCCGTTCTTTCCTGATCTCTTTGGTGAACCTGCCATCCATGATTTTGTATGTGTGTCTTCATCCACGGATGCACCCATTTTTGATCACTCTCAAGTCTCGCCGATGTCGATCCATCATTAGACAATGGAGAGGATAAGATATTCATTGAAAGTCCATTTGATCCTTCATCTGTATTTTCCAAAAACACAGAGGATGAGTTTGTTCGCTTTTTATCTACCCCCTTATTCAATTCATTTGATCATGAGGATGCCAATGAATTCTTTGATTTTTCTAATTGTGGCAGGGGTGATCCATTTGTTTACATTATTGATGATGACCATGAATCTATCACAGTTGATCTTTCGAAGCCACCGATTTATGATAATCTACCTTATGATGAAGTTGAAACACCCAAGACTGTCGAGGCACTTCAGCCTGAGCTGATGGTTATGTCAGGTCCTCGCTCTCTTAGGATTAGCCTCACTTCCAATCATGAAACTATTCAATCACCCAAGGCTCCTCATCACTCATCTATATGCATTGAAGATCCATCTCTCACACATATCACACTTCCTCCACTCGAATTGCACGATCCCATTTCTCATGCATTGGAGGAGTCTTACGTTGCAAGCACTTATTCACGACGCAAGTTATCTTTGTTTCTTTCATTTGCTTGCATGTCAGAGTCAAGAGTGTGCTTATGCTTCAAATTTGGACGCAGTGTCACACAACAACATGATAAGTCCACGGACTGCTCGTCATGCACTTGTACTCACTTATCTCCTATGGGATCTTTGACACATGAAGTGTGGCATCTTCATTGTTATATATTTCTTACTTGCTGGTTCGCACAACTGGGTTACTCACAGACCAAGCCTTCACCAACATGGGTCAACCAATGCATCATGGTTGCATTGGAAATATCACTTCACGTGATCATGCCCATACACTATTAGTATAGGAGTAGGAGTAGTGTTTTCTTTCAGTTGTTTGCTTGCATGTTTGTTTGATTACATGCTTTGTTTGCTTGTTTGTTTTTTTTTCTTGTTTGCTTACTCGCTTTGCTTTCACTTTTGCTTCTGCTCTTGCTTTGCTTTATTGTTAGTTAGTTCACTTGTTTCGTATAGTTCGCTCATTTCTTTCGTAGGTTAGTTTTGCATGAAACCATGTATGACTCTTGAAACGAGCTGGGTAAAGTACAAGAGGGCTTGTACAACTATCACTACTTGGTTATCTGTCATCTTGCCTATGTATGATGAGCTTGTTACTTTTAGTCCATGATATGTCAAAGGAAAATACATACTATTCGAAGTGAACTTTTGTGAAAACACAATGCTCGTGCGCTAATAGTATCATCTTCTCTAGTCAATTGTTTTTGGGTTAACCCTTGTCAACTCAGTCAAGTAGAGTAAGGTTAGGGGGAAAACCTTAACAGGCACGTCAAAGATACAATAAAATACTTCTCTTCTGGAAGAACCTCTTTTTCTCTCAATAAGTCAGGATCCATGTTCCACCTTTGAAATGAATAAGTGCTATGCACAGTGAAAAATGAAATTGAAAAAATGAAAAGTCAAAAAATTCAAAATGAAAAATGAATAAGGAAAAAGAAGAGAAAGGCTTCCTGCACAGGGAGGTGATGCAAGTAACTTCACCAGGGTACTGACCAGGCTCGCTGGCAGCAGAGCCATGCTTGTGTTCCTATGTGACCCCACCGGGGTACCATCTAGGCCCGCTGGCAGTGGAGCAACGTCAAAGATGAAAATAAGACTCTAACGACTATATTGCTTGTGCACTTATATACCCCTCAACCCCAATCGAAAAAACTGCGTTACCTTGGTTGGGAATGCGTGTCAATCGACCAAGAGTTTGGTAGATGCTACATCTTACAATCAAGTTAGTGTGAAACCAAGATGAGTTGAGAACTGAACAATACTTCCGGAGGTGTTAGATTTGATTTCCACGGACAAGGTCCATTCAAAGAGCTAGAGTTCTACCAGTGTGTCGCCAAGTGTTGTAGTGGATACAACCACCCTCCAAAATTTTTTCTTAGCCTGTTTGGAGCCTCCCTACCAACCTTTCACAGTACCTTGTCTTGCTTTGTCAAGTACTCAATCTTCAGTGTTTTCCTCGCATAAAGGAAGCCTCTCGATCACAGTTTGATCCATTCTCCTCACAGGCTGTTCACCTGGACTTGGTCCAGATGTAGGCTAAGCAGCATCCTCTTGAAAATTGTGCATTCCTGGAGGGAAACCAACCTTCCCTCCAGAAATTGCACAATCCTGTCTGGCAACCTTTTGGGCTCCAGGATTGCGCAATCCTACCAGTCAACACTCCCAGTAGGAATTGCACAATTTTCCCCATCAGGGCTGCTCAACCCAGAATTTGCGCAAATCTGGACAATAGTCAGCTGATCTACCCAGAAATTGTGCAAATCTCCTGGGAAGTTAGCCCAGCTTCCAACCAAAAATGCGCATTTCCTTCAAGCAGTCGAACAACCTCTTGCATGTGTAGCTGAGTTAACTGTTCCCTCCGGGACCGAGAAAAATAGAATTGCATGCATGGGCTGCTTCTTCCAAGGCAACATGGAAAGACATCCCTTGTTTCAGGGATCTATGGCTAGCGGTTGGAGGTTACATGCAAGGATCATTTCAGAAACCTCCCACCAAGTGTCACTTTCCCTAGATTTGTGGCATGCGCGTCACAACCTCAATGTTATAAAAACTCATCAACTATATGTTGCAGAGCTCATTCCTCACATCAACCTTGCAGCTCTGACATCCCACATCAGATCTAGGAGTAGTCAACACATTCATCTCAACTGTTTTGGGGTAAGCCCGCTTCCCATGCCTTGTGTTGCATTTCTGTTGCTTTGTGTGTTTTCACTTGTATGAGTACTATTTGCTTGATTTATTTTAATGTTTTCTATCATTTACATGTTTATTAGCTTGTCCTAGCACCATTTCAGTTTTCATCAACATCTCACTACTGTCGCATGCATAAAACTGATTTTCACGAACATACACCAATTCGGCGACTCACCTCACCCACATGTATGTTGTTCCATTTTCTCAATTTGTAATCCACCATTTTCATGCATGATCATTCACATATGCTTACACTTAGTATCAGCATGAATTCACACTCACATTCACTTTCAGTTGCCCGTAGGCGAGTCTGGGCAACCTTGGCCTGAACTCTGCTTCACCAAGACAACATTGGGAAATCCTTAGAGGGAAGGCTCTGCCTTTCCCTCTAGAAATGTGAATTTCTACCCAAAAACTCCTCCCCATGCCTGCTTTGTACAATCTTGAGGGACAATGACTGTTGGCCAAGAACATTGCGCAATGCAGTCACTAAGCCTGCAACCATTTCCAGCTGAGATTGCGCATTGCACAATTCCATCAATCAACAGACAGACTAGACTATGCATTGCACATTCCAGTAGTCAGTCAGTCTCCCAGTAGCCCAGACTATGCGTTGTACAGTGTTGACTTATATGGGCTTGACCTAGGTTCGGAAGAGTTATTTAGCCAAACAAATACCGCAGCTACCGACCCTTTCGGCAATAGTTCACGCAGCGCGAACTGAGGTCTCCTCCGAGGTAGCAGGGGAGGGTGCTGGAACCAGGTTTCTACACCCTTGGGATGTCTTGATGTGGTCTGGAGGGTTTGTGCACTGTTCTATGGCCTTGTGCCGCTCTGCTTCCACACAGATCCGGAACAAGGCAATTCCTCGATACTTATTACTAATGAGTTGTTATAGATCAGATTTACCTTTTATGGTCTTTAAGCAAACATTTAATATAGATAACCAGTTCGCGCACCCAAAAAGTTATAGATTTGCATAAAATCATAACATAAGCATACACGCACAGATTAAACAGATATATTAATCATAAATTAACCAAATCCACAATACTTCAGATTCAACACAGTATTTCAGAACCACTTATCTTTATTCAATTCCTTCACTAATACAACCAAATTTACCCCACGCACTCAGCTACAGGGGTCTGCGTACACAATTACGGACTCTACCAGGCCTCTGTGCACATAGCTGCAGAGCCTCTACCTACTCCCCAACACCCTTGACTCAAACTTACAGACACAGAGACTCTGTCTTCACAAACCCATAGCACCAAGATCCATAAAAAACAAGAAATGCCTTTTTCCCTTAGAGCCACGCTCTATTTATACATTCCCATGGTCCACAGACCAAGGGCAGGCTGACTTACTTCCTATTATTCTATACTATTTCTTGGGCAGACAACCCTTTGACTTGAGCTATTACATTTCGTGCACCACATATTTCGTAGATTTACAATACTATTATTCTAACTTATAGGATTTAAGCCCCAAAACTATTACGAGGGACCTCTGCTACCCAACAGGCCCCCAACACAATCATCGTGACTTGTCCCGAGTCACTCGTCGGTGTAGCGATACGCGCTGCTGAGGCTTTGCGGTTCACCTTCCTGTGAGTGACGTATTGCTCCCTCTTTGTTTCTTGCAACGCTTCTTCCAGCTTCAGCTCCAGCATCGCTACCAATTCATGCAACCGATACTGCTCATTCTACTCTGCTCGATTAACACAGAACACCGCCTCATAGGATTTTATATCTAGCTAGGGTGCTGCATATGTGAACTCCTCATACCAACACAACCATTTTCCAATTTCGTAGCTTTTGTATGCACTTTCTGCTGCAGCTTGTGTTGCAATTTTGCAAGACCATTGCTATTGTCCGTGAGATCCAAATCTTCAAAGTGCATCAGAGATGACCTATTAACTGCAATTCAACCATTTGTCTCTATACTTAGAGCCTTTCCCGTATCTTTCATGGTTCGCCGTCCAGCCCATGGGTGAGGCAGCAACATCCAGACCAGTTCTACTTCGTGTCTATAAATTTCTATCACATCCCCTATTGTCGATGCTGAACTTTGTGCAGTGCCCACAGCTATCAACACCGTCCTTTTTAGAAAGCCTGACATCTCCAATGGCCAGATCACAACCCTCGGCCTTACTCCTTAAGGGTAGATAATGACTAGTTCTGTAACGGTGGGAAGGCACAATAGCTTACGGTTCTCAAAAGCGTAACTCATTTGGTGGATGCCCCCTTGTGATTTATAAGTGTCTCAAAATTCAAATTCATTGGCTCCCACCTTTTCTGCTACCCTGGTGCTAAGCCTACGGTAGATTGTTCCAGATTTGGCTCGTACCCCATCTCTTAATTTCCCGCCGCCCGCTCCCTTTTGCCATAACTCAGACATCTTGTCATGAATAGTGAAAACAAAGGTCACCTCTCTGCTTGTTAACGCAATAGCACAACCCTTTCCATGCAACTGCGACCCTTGTGATAGCTCAAATATACACGCACCCCGGTTGTCGCACTGCTGCTCCCCAGACTGCTTTAACGTCTTGCGCTCTCTTTCAACTGGCTGGAACGGTGAGACTGTCCTTCAGGTGGTCATTTAGGTAGTCAGCCCACTTGTGTAGAGCTTCAGGTGACTGCCATTTACTATTCCCTGGAAGGGGTCTCTATTAAGCTTAGCAAGCTGGACCGCGCCTCCATCTGTAAATTCTTTGACTACATAAGGTCTCGACCAGTGCATGTAGAGCTTACCAGGGAATTTTTCGAACTTGCTGTCATATAATAATGCTAGATCATTTTCTTTGAACGTGCGCACCTTGATATGGTGATCATGCCAAGCCTTCTCTCGCTGCTTTTGTACTTGTTTATGAAATCCTGCCAGAAATCACTCCTCCTCCAGTTCCTCCAGTTGCACGATCCTCTCATCCAAAGTCGCGCGGTCTGCCATGCCCGTCGCCGCTGCTATTCGTAAACTAGGTACAATGTAATCCATGGGCATGACGACTTCCTTGCCGTAGACTAACCGGAAAGGTGTCTAGCCTATCAACTTGGTCAACGCTGTCTCTAAAATTTTGTTAAACGCTTCAATGGTCCCATTTGCTTGCAGATGGTACGACGTACCCTGTTGATGGTATATCTGAAATTCCTTAATGAGCGCACTGATAGTCTCATTCAAGAAATGCGTTCCACGGTCGCTCATTTGGATTTTCGGGCATCCAAATCGCGTTAACACATTCTCGAACAAGAATTTCGCGACTGTAGTGGCCGTGCAGTCTTTAACTAGCTATGCTTCTGCCCATTGGGTCAAGTACTCTATGGCCGTGATGATATACCATGCCCCCGTCTTTGCTGGAGGTGTGATCAGCCCCACAAAATCGATCACCCATTTCTCAAATGGTTGCAGTGTCATCTGTGGCTTGAGTGGCATTTCATCCCTCCACGATGGTTTCCCAGTCCATTGACATACGTCGCAGGCCCAACAGTACGCTTTCGAATCTTGATGTAGAGTTGGCCACCATAGTCCGACACAAAGAATATTCTATGCTGTGGCGCGGTCCGCATAATGTCCTCCAGCAACCTCCCCATGTGCTTCAGCCAGAATCTATCCTTGCTCGAATTCAGGTACATATCTGCGTAATATTTCGTCGTTGCCCATTTTGTAGAAGTTCCCTGCAATAACAGTAAAATATGCTGCACATATCACCAATTCCTTGTTTTGCTGAATGGAATATCCCTATGGCGTGGTTCTTGTGGTTAATAAGTGGATTATATCCTCAAAATGGCCATCCATGATGCACACCTCATACAGATGTGCATCCGGTAGTCCTTCCTCTAAGTTTGTGGGCTCTTCGCCGTTCTCAATCTGGGATAGGTGATCTGGGCCTACGTTTAGACATCCTGGCTTTACGACGACTTCGAAGTCATATTCTTGAAATAATAGCAACCATCTACAAATGCGCCCCCCCAACACAGGCTTGTTCACTAGGTATTTTAGTGCAGAGTGGTCAGTATACATCTTAAAGTGTCCTTCGAGAAAATAGTGGCAATATTTCTGGAGCGCGTATACCATCACCAATCCTTCTCGTTTAGTAGTGGAATAGTTCTTCTCAACTTTTGACAATCGTCAACTTGCGAACGTGATCGATTCCTTCCACTCCTTGTTGTGTGAGTACTACTCCCAACACGATACACGACGCTTCAACATGCACGTGAAATTCGATGTCCCATTTTGGAAAGACCAATATAGGGGATGATGCCATCTTTTCCTTAAGCATTTCCAAACTTTTGTTACATTCTTCATTCCAACAAAATGTAGCATCCTTTTTCAGCAATTGTTCCATGGGTGCCGTGATCTGTGCGTAGCTTTTTATGAACTTCCGATAGTAACCAATGTGTCCTAGTGTGGCACGCAGTTGTTTGACACTTCGTTGCGCTTGTAGGTTGAGTATGACATCAATATTTGCTGGATCCACCATCACACCTTGCTTACAAACCACATGGCCAAGCAGGTTTCCGAAGGGGACGAGGAAAGTACACTTCTTTAGGTTAAGCGCAATCTGGTGCCATCGACAAGTATCCAGCATTAACCGTAAGCTCACAGTATGTTTCTTAACTAGCCCGAACATGGTCCAATCATCAAGATATACCTCTAAGAACTTGTGTATAAACTCTTTGAATGTCACTACCACAACGTGTGAGAGTATTGTCGGCATGTTCTTTAGTCCAAAGGGCATCACCATATACTGAAAGCAACCCCATTCGGTAGCGAAAATTTTTTTACTCCTATTCTCCGGCACAATCTTGGTCTGGTGGTACCCCAAGAAACTGTCTGTAAAGGAGTAGGCTTCCTGTCCTCCCACATTTTCCAGTACTTCGTCTGTAAATGGTTTCGGAAATGGATCATTAATGCATGCATCATTGAGCTTCTGAAGATCCACATAGATGCAAATTTCACCTTTCTGTTTTTTCTCTTGCACCACCATAGGGCTTACCCAATCAGAGTCCTCCACTAGTTCAATTATCCTGGCTGCGAGCATCTTGTCCAATTCTTCACGGACCTTCGCTTTGTATTTTGGATTCAACTGGTAAGGCTGCTACTTAATTGTCTTCACATCCGGCTTCAAGGTTATCTTCATCACTCCCAGGTCACCGACGATCTCTTTTAACTCCGTGATTTTATTCAAGAATAAGCCTTGATACTGTTGAAGCAATTCGACGACCTTTTCCACAATGGCATCGTCCCAATAGTCCCCAAGCATTGCATACTTTGGCTCTTCCTTTGTTCCGATGTTTATTCGTTTCATTTTCAATGACGTGGTGATGTCTGGATCCTCGATTTTTGGTTTGTGAACCTCGTGACTCCCCTCTATTTCTGGAATATTGATATTCCTAGGGTCATCCTCATCATCTTCTACCTACACATTGTAACATTCCAGGGCCTGGTTCAACTGTCTTGACCAGTCTGGCTGCACGATTCTTCTGGTTCTAGTGGTATTTTGAAGATAGCAGCCTTCACCAACTACAACGCGTCGTCCACTGTATCCATCCATTGATCTTCAAAGAGGAACGTTAACAAAAAACCCTTGCGCAAGATATCCCATTCGCTTGTACCGTGTCAGAGCTCAGTTTCAATATACCAGTTCCTTGGAATGACATCCTGGGTAAGATAAAATAAGTGTACCCACTTCGATTGAGGCTCTTCTCCATAAGCTTGGACACATATGGTAAGGTGCATGCGTGGGTCATCACGTCCATTGTATTTCTCAGTGATTCGTAGTTTTGGGTTCCCAAATCTTATTTGCATCATGCGCCTGTAGCTGCACCAATCGTTGAAAGTTCCTTCATGTGTGCCCCACCAATGTGTAGGCATCGCGCACAATGCCCATCACAACGCATCAAACCATTGGAGCTCTGGAACCACGCTTTCAAATTTGGTAAGGAATTCCTCTACTGCTGTGAGCCCATCATACATTGGCAGTTTCTGACCCTGAGCTTTGATGCAATACAACGACTTAGTCATCATATTGTAGTTTAACATGGTTACCTCGTTCAACCGATTATGCCACCACTCATCTTCCTTATCTGAATCTTCGGTGCAGGATTCTGCATGCCCCCACGATATTCTTCCTTCCGCAATCGGATTGACCCAATCTTGATTTCATGCGGTAATTTTGTAGATACAATCTAATTCATCATCACTTCCTTCATCGCGCATAGGCTTAGTGTAACGTGTTCCTTCAACGAGGTCTAGCGAAAGGACTACACGAAGTGACTTCTTCTCAAATATCATTTTCCACTTCTTTAAATTAATGACCCCATTCATATTAGTGACCCAGTCTATCCCTAACAATGCAGGATAAGGGCTACTTTCATCCACGATTTCTATTACCTAAAAGTCCGTTCGAGTGCTCGCGCCTTCTATATCTATTGTAATTCCTTGCAGTCTTTGCATGGGCATAATCTTCTATTGATTTTCCATCCACAATTGAATAGGGGACCATTGTAGTGTGGGTTTGCCCATGCGTTCCCAACTTTGTTTAGGTAGTACATTTGAATATGAGCCCAAGTCCAGAATGATCTGATCCATCTTAAAGTCACCATTCTGCGCTGTTAGTTGCATTTCCTGCCCAGGCCGCGACGCTTGTTTCCCCAATTTTCAGACCATGCGAGATTCCCCCGACCCTATGCACCTCGTTATCAATTCTTGTAATCCTTTAAACGCCCGATTGTCGCGAAGCAATTTCATACATGTCTCTAAAAAGGTAGTTAGCATTGAGGGAACTCTCTCTGGCTCAGGTTGATCCTTACTACCTGGGGTAGAGACTTCCGCGAAGCTCTTCCTAGCTTCCAGATTTGTTTCCTTGTGAACCCCGATATTGTCCTTGGTCACTTTCCTCTTATCCTCCCCTGTAGCTGCGCCACTTCTGAGCACCATGTTTATGTTGGGGTCTTCCTCGCGCGGTTCGGCCCGTATCATTTGGACATTCTGAGTCGTCATAGGTTGCACTACTGTCTTCTCCCGTATTTGTGCTATCAATGTGGGGAAATCTATCATTTCATGATCGAACTGCTCGCAGTAAAGGCACGATATTCTGGTCGGGTTGGTACAGTCCCACGCGTAGTGTCCTGGTCCTCCGCAGTTGTAACAGATTAGCTGCCCGTGACCCCTTCCTAGCCCCATTCCTCCCCGTCCTCTTCCACATCCCTAGAACCCACCACACGCTATCGCCGTGGCTAGATCCTAACCTTGCACTTTAGTCTACATTCTGTAGGCAGGTGACCAGTCCATTAATAATTGATAACTACGACAATCTCACTCCTCATGGCCCACCGAGCTACAAAAGTTGCAAAATAACTGTTGGCAGGTCTAGTTTAATTTTGGTAGTAGATGACAGTTGTCTGTGTTGTGCTTTCCTCCCACCTGGCAGATTGCGCACTAGAGCGAGGATGACGCGCTCGGCCCTGCTTGTGCCTATGGTCGCAATGATGTTGGTCCCCCTGCTACCACATAGTTTGCAAAAACCAAACAGTGATCCTTGTCATGACCATGGCTTCTACACTTTATACACCACACTTCCTCCTAGACCTCTGGCTGAGGCGCCTTTTCTTTTTTTAAACTCTGCATTTCTAAACATAGGTTTTGTATTTGCACGTGGATTTGTTGAACTCCCAACCCTGATCCTATATTGGAGTTTCGTGTAACCACATCGCTATTTCTAATGCTTTAGCTTGGGTTGAGATCTTTTGCTATGACAATGCTGTCCTTAGATGTGGTGTCAATGACGCTAGAAATCAAGCGCAGTTCTGTGCATCTGACATCATTATGTTTGCCTCATAGATTGCACTTTTCAATCTCTGATCTAGATCCCACGGAGTTTCACCAGGCATCATCGCGATCTCCTTAAACCCTATGATCGACTGCATTTCTGATCTCTGCTGTCCTCACATTTGGATGATCGCTTGAGTACTTTTTATACCATGTTAGTGCGCAGTCCTGCAACGCGCTAACTAGGGTAGCCTTTTTGATGTTGTCATCCATAACTCCGCATGCTTCCCATACTACTGTCACCACAAACCAATTTTTTTTTGGATCTTTGCTTCCTGCTCCTTTGAATACCGGCAACTGAATCATGCTCTTCATGTTTAATTTCTGGTTTGCACGTCGGTGCACTAGGACCTTCTACGAACTTGTACTGCTCCTGATTCAATCAATCCTCAGACTCTTTCTTTGTTCTGACATCAAACATGCCTTAGACAGATCCTGGTCCTGGAAACGGAACCATTTTTTGGCTTATATGGGCCTAACCCAGGTTCGAAAGAGTTATTTAGCCAAACAAATCCTGCAGCTACCGGCCCTTTAGGCAACAGTTTGCGGAGCGCAGAATGAGGTCTCACTTGAGGTAGCAGGGGAGGGTGTTGGAACCAGGTTTCCACACCCTTGGGATGTCTTGATGTGGTCTAGAGGGTTCGCGCGCCATTCTGTGGCCTCGCGCCACTCTGCTTCCACACAAATCTAGAACAAGGCAATTCCTCGATACTTATTACTAATGAGTTATTATAGATCAGATCTACCTTTTATGGTCTTTAAGCAAACATTTAATATAGATAACCAGTTCGCGCACCCAAAAAAGTTATAGATTTGCATAAACTCATAACATAAGCATACACACATAGATCAGAAAGATATATTAATCATAAATTAACTAGATCCACAATACTTCAGATTCAACATGGTATTTCGGAACCACTTATCTTTATTCAATTCCTTCGTTAATAAAACCAAATCTAGTTTGCACACTCAACTGCAGGGGTCCACGCACATAGCTGCGGACTCTACCAAGCCTCTGTGCACACAACTGCAGAGCCTCTACCTACTCCCCAACACCCTTGACTCAAACTTATAGACGTAGAGACTCTGTCTTCACAAACCCATAGCACCAAGATCCATAAAGAACAAGAACTACTTTTTTCCCTTAGAGCCACGCTCTATTTATACATTCCCATGGTTCGCGGACCAAGGGCAGGCTGAGATTACTTCCTATTATTCCATACTATTTCTTGGGCGAACAACCCTTTGACTCGACCTATTACATTTCGTGCTCTGTATATTTCAGAGATTTATAATATTATTATCCTAACTTATAGGCTTTAAGCCCCAAAACTGTTATGCGGGACCTCCGCTACCCAACATGCAATCTTGGTAGTCAGTCTCTCGACCTCTTGGCTAAAATTGCACAACCTTCATGATCAATCACACAGGTACGTTGGAAGCTATTTCTCAAGTTCATTTTGGTTTTCGACTGACAGATTGCTTGCCATGAGTGTTACCATGTATCTAGGTATTGCAGGTGTTCATCTACCTCTCATAAGTGCAGGTAAAATGGTTTCCAAGAGAGCAGAGTTGAAGACACCGATTAGAGCATACCTAGAGATGTAATCGATCAAATGTCTATGAGCTTGCCTTCTCACAAAGATATCAAGTTGTTCATAGACAAGGACATCAAGATATGAGAACAACAAAATCACAACGAGCAACATCATGAACAAGAGCTGAAGGCAGCATACTAAACGCAGCGAATACAACAAATGTAGCAAACATAATGAATACAGTGAATGCAACGAACACAATGAATGCAATGAATGCAATGAATGCAAAGAATGCAAGAGGAAGGTTGTTGGCAACAAAGAGGTGAAACAAAGTTGCAAGGTTAAGCAGATCCACTGATAATGAAAGAAACTTTGGAGACTCAGGCAATGAGGTGATGGCGTGCGATGAAGATCGCGCGAAGATAGAGAATGTAATAGAGAAGTAGTTACATGTGCTGAAGAAACAACTCTGGAAGAACATGAAGCTGCATAGACAGACAAATGAGTTGCAACAGAAATGAGAACAACAGTGGATGCAACGTGCACTCATGGATGAAAATGTGCCTGTACAAGTTAAAGATCCATCCCAACAACTGAAACACAGAAGACATGGTGAGCAGTGTTGTTGATCAGATGAAAAGAATTCAACAGCATGCATGTCATTATGCGTACACATGCAATCAAATCCATTCAACACACTCACCAAGGCGAAGTCAAGAAGCAAGTCCAACTGGAGCTGAACATGTACTTCAACAAGTTGATGCGCATGACCACCAACACACACTTGAAGATCAGCACTGACACTATGCATCAGTGTGTTTCCGGTTCAACCGTACCCAAGAAGACCATGTGCATGTTAGCAAACGAGTTGGATGAAGGGGCCAAACCAATGCATCGGTTGCAACGGAGGCAAGAGTTCGCTTCACCAAGATGTCACCGTGAGATGCATGCACACCATCATGGATGACCAAGCTTGGCATAAGCTCACCACTTCCACCATCAAAAGCATGTCAAAGAGTTGGTCTCATCACAATGGACCGAGTGGCAGTGATGTCTTTCATGGCTTGGTCAAGCCATGTTGTCTCACATGAGTACATGTGCATTCTAATGTTCAGTCATGTCAAGTGTAAGTCAAGTGTCAATAGTTGGATGTAACAATCATAGAGTAGGTGAAGAGTCATGAGGGTAGTTGAACTATCACAAAGGGGAATGTCAAGGGTCACCCCACCCTTTGCTATAGATAGTCCCTCATAACTCATTGTATAGGCTTTTGGTCAGCCAAGCTTCCAATAAGACTATCTTGGAAAGAGCTTGGACAATATTGTAACGCGCTTTGGCTTCTCCATTCCACGAAGCTAGTTCATCTCTTTGGAGGAGTAGGCGGATGTGGCTGAAACATTTTAGTGTTGGAGCTAGCAGGTTTACATGGTGTATTGTATGATTGGAACTTACACTTCTTTGTATGCACACTTTTGTGCCTTATCTCATCCATTTACAAGTAGTACAATTTCTACTACATTTATGGAAAAAATTCAAAAGCTACATGGAAATCCAAAGACTATTGTAAGCGACAAAGATCCCATTTTCACTAGAAATTTTTGGATGGAATTATTTTCTTGTCTCGGTACTCAATTAGCTCATAGCTCATCTTATTATCCTTAATCTGATATGAAAACTGAGATAGTGAACAAATGTTTGGAAGGCTATCTTCATTGCTTTGTATTGATAAAAAAATGCAGTGGGTCAAGTGGTTACCTATGGCTAAATGATGGTATAACACTTCCTTCCATACTGCAACAAAAATGACCCCATTTATGGCACTTTATGGATATCATCCACCGTCCATCACATCATCTTTAAAAGAAAATTCTAAGGTTCAAGTAGTGGAAGATCACATCGATCATCAACAACAAGTTCACCAACTCTTAAAGGATAATCTCACTTTGGCACATAATCGAATGAAACACTAGGCATATTAACATCGTGGTGAAATAAGTTTTGATACAGGTGACTGGGTGTTTTTATGGCCAAAACCATACAAACAAATGTCCCTCAAGCAAGCTAAGAAGGATAATAAATTATCACCAAAGTACTATGCTTCTACAAGGTGTTGCAAAATATTGGTATATGAAATACAAATTGGAGCTTCCTACATCTTCCCAAGTGCACTCCTTTTTCCATGTTTCATGCTTAAAGAAGGTTATAGGTGACAAGAACCCCGTTCAAATAATATTTCCAGAACTTCACTAGGAAAGAAAATCATATTTGAACCTGAAGAAATAACGCAAAGAATAACTCGACAACTATAAAATCAATCAATTTCAGAGTATCTCGTCAAATGGAAGAACTTACTCACTGAAGATTCCACATGGGAGGATGAGAATTTTATACAAAAGCATCCAGAACTATGCAAGCATTGAGGAAAACACTTTTTTGAAGGAGAGGGGCATGTTAGGTCCCTAGAATACTAGTGTGGCCCCTTATTATTATTGTTGTGGCCATGTAGTCCCCATATTGTTATTATTGTACCCCATAAAAGCCCACTATTGTTATTGTTGTGCCCTTCCATTATTATTGTTATGTAGGCTTTGATTATATTGTGACTCCTTAGACTCTTATATATAGAAAGGATGTTTTTTCATTTGGATCATCCAATAATTTTTCATTTGTGTGATGTAAAGGAGGTTTCCCCCTCAAAGAGGCCATTTTTCAAGTTGTTGATCTATCTTTTCTTCTTTTTTGTGAGCTGGTTGCAATAAGATTGAAGAAGCTATATAGTTGTAACTAATTATATCAATTATTTTGATGACCAACCTTTTGAAAATGCTATTGTTTCTCTCAATCAAATCCCTCAACCTACTCAAAATAAACCATATGTTGAAATGTCAAAATATCAAGTTTTTTTTTTTTTTTTTGAATTTTTGATTGTTGAATCAAATAAAGTATATGATTTGAGACCTAGACAAGGCCCCGATAGACCTGCAAAAAATGTTAGTTTTGATATTCCGTCAGGAAAAACTACAGAAACTTTATCTGTTCCACCCAAAAGCCAGCCACAAGATTAGTCTACTACAGAAAATGTTGTCCCTACTATTTTCAATGTCGAAAGAGAATTAGAAAGGGTAAAAATTCCAATTCCCTTATCTTAGCTTTCAAGGAATCCAGGCTATAAGCAACAAGTTTCTAAATGGATATAGTCTTCAAGTGTAGATGCTAAAGAAGATGTGATTAACTTACAGGATGAGAAACCTTTAGTAGTTTTTGGGCCTAGTTCAAACATGATAATGAAAGTGTGTCACCTTTCTATGTTACATAAAACGTTCATGATTTTCCATTGTATAATTGCATGTTAGATTCTAGTGCTTCTCATAATTTCATGACTAAAGTTATTATGGACCAACTTCAGTTGCAAATTAGAAGGCCCTATCATGACTTGTATACATTTGATTCAAATAAAGTACCATGCTTGGTGGTAATCAAAGATTTAGTTGCTATTCTTGCTCAAATTCCTTTCAAAATCATAATAATGGATATAGTAGTCACAAACATCCCTCCTATGTTTAGTATATTATTATCAAAATCCTATTGTGTTAAGCTTGGAGGAATCTTACAAATGGATTTGTCCTATTCTACCATTCCTGTTTATGGAGGTGAACATTTAAGGCTATATAGGGAAGTTAGATTTATGCACATTGTCTGCAAAGCTAATCAAGTAGTAAATCATCCTATATGCTATTGATAAAGATGTAGGGTGTTTTATTTTGGCTACAAATGATCAATGTAATCCAGAAAACATAATTGAAGACGCCATAAATGTCCCTCAAACCTCAGACAGTGATGCTTGGAAAAGGTATTTTGATGGAGATTTTTCTAAAGATGGAGCTGGGGCAGGAATTGTTTTAATTTCACTAGAAAATAAAAACATTACTCAATCCATTAAGTTATATTTTGAAGTCACTAATAATGTGGTAGAATATGAGGCTTAAATTTTGGGATTAGGGTTGGCTAAAAATTTTAAAGTGCAAAATCTAGCAGTATTTGGTGATTCAGAATTGATAGTGAAGCAGATCAGAAATCTCTGTTGCACAAAACATCCTAGACTCAGAGCTTACAAAAATGAAGTATGGGATTGTGTGGACAATTTTTTAAAATATTTTAATATTTCATCTATCCCAAGAGAATATATTATTCATGTAGATTCCTTGGAAGTTTCTGCAAATACTTTCAAAATTCTAGATTCCTTATAGTTACAGTATTAGATTGAAGTGAAATATAGGCCTTCCATCCCAGACAATTTAAGACACTGGAAAGTCTTTGAAGATGATGAAAATTTAAGTATTTTTTGCAAGCCATTGATGAATTTTTTGCCTTACATTTTGAAGAAGAAAACAATGATGAAGTAAAATAAAATGTTGATGAGATATGAATTTTAAATAGAAAATAACTGATCATGATATCATCCAGTTACCTAAAAATTATATTCCAAAGGAATTAGTACCTTTTGAAAATTGTTTGATCAAAATGAAGTACCAAAATTTTCACTTTTAAATTCACAACAAGAAGATATACAAGATTGCAATACTGATACTGCAGAAGAAACAAGAAATGTCAAAATCTCAACAATTTTTCCTTAGGATGTCAAAGAAAAATATATCAACTTATTCAAAGAATACAAAGATGTATTTGCATGGTCTTATGAATATATAGAAACTTATGATACACCCATCATTGTACATAACATTCCATTGAAACTAGGAGCTAAGTCATTCCAACAAAAAATGAGAAGGATTAATCCAATTTTATTACCAATTATTGAGAAAGAGATAAAGAGGTTGTTAGATGCAAACATTATTGTTCCTTTAATATATTATGAATGGACAGCTAACTTGGTGCTTATTATAAACAAAAATGGAGAAATAAGACTATGTGTTGATTTTAGAAACTTGAATAAATTGTCATTGAAAGATAAGTATCCACTACCAAACATGGATAAATTGCTTCAAAGAGTAACATGTTCTGACAAGATTTGAATGTTGGATGGTTTTTCTGGATACAATAAAATATTGGTCAGCCAAGAAGACAAGGAAAAGACAACTTTCACAATCCCATGGTGAACTTTCATTTATACCAAAATGCCTTTTGGTTTGATTAATGTTGGTGCAACATTTCAAAGAGCCATGGATTTGGAATTTTTTGGTAAGGTAAACTTAATGCATAGTTATTTCCCTTGATGATTTGACAGTATTTTCAGAGTCTAATGCCTAAACATATTAAACATTTAAGGAAAGTATTCTAGAGATGTAGAAAATTTGGGATTTCTCTTAATCCTAAAAAATCATTGTTTGCCATGAGGGAAGGGAAATTGTTAGGACATATCATTTCAAAATAAGGAGTTAAAATTGACCCAAAAAGAGTTTCATCAATTTAGTTAATCAATCTGCCTTGAAATAAGAAAGAGATTCGTTCGTTCCTAGGGAAGATAATTTTTTTAAGAAGGTTCATACCCAATTATGCTGAAATTGTTAAAGACATTAATGATATGCTCAAGAAAGAAAATGAAGTAAAATAGACCTCACAAGATGAATTATCTTTCTCCCAGATCAAAAGAACAATTTCTGAGGCTCCAATGCTTGCTAGGCTTGAGTATTCAAAAAATTTTCAGTACTTTCTCCTTTCCTTTAGATACCACAATAATGACAGTTTTATTGCAGAAAAATGAAGATCAACATGAGAAACCAATTGCTTTCTTTAGCAAAGCCATGAAGGATGCAAAAGTGAAATATGACATAATAGAAAAATTAGCTTATGCTCTGGTACAAGCTTTGAAATATTTTAGAATTTATGTCCTGCATTCTCGCATAATTGTGTATGAGCCTAATAATGCAGTAAAGACAATGTTGAATTAGCCTGATGTAGATGAAAGAGAGGGAGATGGATTTCTAAGATCCTAGAGTTTGATTTATATATCATACGTACAAAGTTGGTAAAAGGACAAGGTCTAGCTAAGTTGTTGACATAATCAAATTGTAAAATTTTGGGCATCAATTCAATAATGTAGGTTTCAGAGGAGAAGAATCCATAAGAACCTTCTTCTGTTTCAAACGAGAAGAATCCACAAGAACCTTCTTTTGTTTTAGATGAGAAGAATACACAAGAACCTTCTCCCAATTCAATGCCACTTCCTTTTCATATTGATGAAAAGTTTTTATTGCCAGAGTGATATAAAGATATTGTACATTTTCTACATGATGTTGAATACCCTGCTCAATTCACAAGGAATCAATGTAGATATCTCAAGCTTAGAGCCATGAAATATTGTCTAGTCAATACAAACCTATATTGGAAGGATCCATTAAATATTTTCTTATTGTGTTTAACTGAAAGTGAAACAAAAGGGGTGATTGAATAGTTTCATGAAGGAGTTTGTGGAGGTCATTATGCTTGGAAAGCAACAATATATAAAACACTTAGATCAAGATTATACTCGCCAAATATGTTTTCACATGTTGGATCAAAGGTGAGAAGTTGTATTCCTTGTCAGATTTTTGTAGGAAAACAGAGGTTAGCAACACTCCCTCTTGTTCTAATTTCAGCGGAAGCTCGTTTCTTGCAGTGGTGATTAGATTTCATAGGTGAAATAGTTCCTTCTTCAAGTAGTCAACACAGATGGATACTTACAACAACTGGTTCTTCATAAAGTGGGTTGAAGCTATTCCTATAAGGAATGAAATAGATGTAGTAGTTATGAAATTTATTGAAGAAAGCATTATGTCTAGATTTGGCCGTTCGAGGCAAATAGTTACAGATCATGATCAAGATTTTAGTAGCATTAAGATGATTTATTTTTTCCAAAAATATTAGACTGATTTACATCACTCTACACCTTATTATCCACAAGGGAGTGGGCTGGAAGAATCATCAAACAAAATTCTAATTGAAGTCATAAAGATGGTGTTAGAAGATCATAAAATAAATTGGGACAATCATTTGAAATATGTAGTATGGGAAAACATATTTTAATCAAAAAGGTATACCAGTAAATCTCCTTTTCATCTTGTTCATGAGATAGAAGCCATTTTCCATACTCAATTAGCATTTCTATTCATGAATATTTTCAAGATTCATATGAAGAGACAAATGACTTTTCAAGGAGGATAAATAAATTATGGATATGAATCAAGATAGAGAAGAAGTTCAACACAAACTTCTACAATATCAGGACAAGATGAAAAATTTGTTTGATAAAAAATCTAGAGAGAGGGATTTCAGATAAGGTGATTTAGTTCTCAGATGGGATGAAAGATGAGAAGAAAAGGGAAAGCGTGGAAATTTCGACAATCTTTGATTGGGACCTTTCAACATTGAAGAATTCAATGGCAATAATTCCTTCATTCTTCAGAATTCGGGAGGAGAATATTTCTCATTTCTAGCCAATGGGAAATATTTTAAACATTACATCTAATACTATGTAAGTAAAAATCACCAACATTGTGTATATACGATTTTATTTAAATTTTCAGAGCAAGTGTGATTTTTTCACAACAAAAAATCCATAGTCTAAGGAGAAGGCACATGGGTCTGCAAGTTCTCTGCATCCCACAGGGGGAAGCTGTCCTTGGTTGGAGCTGATTTTGTAACTTAATTTTACCTATGCATTTGATTCTTTTCAAATGCATAATTTTCTTTCACAATATTTAGTTAAAATTTAATTTATGTACTTTGTAATAAGTGAGCAAATTCAAATGTTGCTTTTAAAATTTCAATCAACGTCATCAAAATTATTTTAAATGGTTATTTTATGCAAATAATGTTGATCTAAAGATGATTTGAGGTTGTCATTGATGTCAACCCAAGCAGCACCAGGGGCTACCTTGATCTTGCAAGGGAATTTTTACTTGAAAACTTACTCTATTTTGAGTCAAGGATCTTCTATATGGATTCTACCCATCGAGATGTTTCCGTTGATATGTGACACACCAAGTAATTCTTCACGATTTAAGAGATATTCATGTTTGAAGTTAGTAACCCCAGTGAGTGGGCTAAAACCCTATGGGGTTATGGCATGGCACTCATAATTGGTTTTGTTCATTGAATAGTTAATAATTAATAGATTTTTAAGCTCATAAAATCCCTCCAACATTCTCTATGGAAGCCCCTCTCAACTCTATACAAAGAAATCTCATATATCCTCCAAATGAAGCGATCTTGGCATTTTCGCTATAACTTAATTTTTGTGAAGTATTAGATTCTGAAATGAAAACCCATTTGATTTGCAATCTTGATGAACATTGTGACCGAATTTCAGATCTTGGTTCAGTATTTTTCAGTGATATGATCTGTGGCAGTTAGGGTTTTTGCAGGCTCCCGAATTTCATCTCAAAGAAGTGACCTTGGTAAAATCGTCATAACTCTCTCTCTAAGAAGAGGATTGAAATTCTGTAAAAATTGGAGGATAGTGCACGCACTGTAGTTTTGTGTGTATCAATTTTAGAGCCGAAGGAGGAAATGGTGACATGTGGCACACCATACAAATTTGCTCTACTAAACTAGTCCATAATTAGGTCATTGTGAGAGATTGGGCATAACATTGCCTTGAAGAGTGTAAATTGGGTTAGACCTATGGCATATGAAAGAAGACTTAGAGGGATACTACATGACCGAAGATCACATGTTAGGGATCTGAAATCAAAGAGATACATGAGATTAAATATCGTGCTCTTAGAAGGCGAGAAAAACTAGGTCAAGTGTTGTCAAGGGGTGCAAAGGACCAGAATTTCTAGAGCATAAAAGAGAAAGGTGCAACAAAATGATGCAGTAGAGGTAAGATACATGTAAGTATCTTCTGTATATGCATGTTCATTTCTTAATTGCATTAGGTTATTTGTATTCTAATTTGTTGTTTTTGTTTGGCACTGACATATGCTCTGCAGGATGAGGTAAGTTTTGCTATTATCATGTCATGGGTATTTCCTTGAAGACTTTTTGTAGGTATTATATATTCATCAAGGGAATACTCAATGCATAATCTGATATTTTGAAGAGTGAGAAAGGGTAGTATGAAAAGAGTAGCAATCAAGGTGCAGGACAACAACAATAAGTTCACCATATGAAGTCTTCAAGTGGGAAGCACTGCATATAATCATTGTAAAAGTATCATTTTATAGAGTCATTGTAAAAACATCATTGTAAAAGTTGTACAAGTGTCTATCTTCCAAGAGTTGAAAAGGCAGTGTTGGGAGGTCTAGGATCATCATTAGGTGGTTGTGTCATAGTTGGGGTTATGGTCTAGTGTGTCTTCTTCTTCTACATCATTCTATATCATTGTAAAGTGGACCATTTTCCTTGGTACGAGAGTCCATTCTTCTTTTATTCTTCTATAGGGTGGTAGGGTGGGGTTAGGCTGGTGCATGAAGTCACCAACAGGTTTAAGCCTATGAAAAATTTAGGGTGGTAGGGTGGTGGTAGGGTGAGTTGTAGCTCATTGGGTGTTGGGGCATCCATTCAGTTGACTACTGAAGAATCTCAGGGGTTTGAGTTGGGGCTGAAGATTAAAGAATTTATTAGAAAAGTGTTCGGTGGTTTTTGACCCAGAGGGGGTTTTCCACCTAAAATATTTGTGCCTCTTGGGTTCTTTTATTTATTGTTATTACTTC
Organism: Pinus taeda; assembly: GCA_000404065.3. Lineage (NCBI taxonomy): Eukaryota > Viridiplantae > Streptophyta > Pinopsida > Pinales > Pinaceae > Pinus > Pinus taeda. The sequence goes on along the minus strand of APFE031047180.1, from coordinate 116,686 downwards.
ATAAACGCTAATAATAATTGAAGATTAACTAATGCTCTGAAAATATTTAAAAGTTTCAATTGCTAAGGAATACTGATTCAACCCCCCTCTTAGTATTTTCCAACAAATAATTAACTGTCGCTGAAGGATCTAAATGACATGCACCTTTCAATGACCTAGATTACGCCTGCCCGGATCAACAACCAACAAGAAATTGCGGGATCCCTCACACTCTCAATGGATAATGAAGGGGGGAGGGTCCACAAATTCGTTTTCTCTTTACAACTGTTCATTACGTGGCGCACTCCCATGCATTGCAGGACCACCCCCATCTTATACGACTTACTGCCTAACCACCCCTCCACACACTGTTTCCACCTGCTTCCAATTCCTCCCACTAATTTAGCACTCCGTTACCACCTCGCTAAAATAGTCATCGCCAAACCTTCTGATAAATTTGCAGATTTATCCATTAAACCATTTAATGCTCCTGCAAACATTTCGATTAATAAATCTTGACACACCAATAACAATAATTTAAAATAAAACATTGGAACCCATTCCAAATTTATAACTTGGTTATCGCTCCATTTCTATCCTTTTTCTATTCTCACCCAAAGAGCTCTAACAGACCAAACAAAAACCATTTGCAATGATCCTTTGTGTTATCAACAATCAATTCAACCAAGTAATTTCTTAATTTATTCCCTTTCCTATTAATATCTTGAGATGGATAGTCAAAAGGGAAAATCCAAAATAGTTGTAGAGAGTCTGACCCTAACCCCAATCATTAACCTGGATGAACTCCCTTTGATCGATACGCAATACAAAATTTCTGAAACCTAATGTGAATTCGATATCTGTAAACTCCATAATTTGACATATCAAAATCTCAAGGATTCCAGTGATGAATTTTGCTTCTGGGAGTCAATGTTGCCCCAATTTTGTCTTCCCCAAAGCCATAATTTTCCTAAATTCATCACCTGGTGCGAGAGTCATTATTTACCAAGCCAAAGAGGCATAGTGGCCATAAACACTGAAATTTTGTTCTCAATAACCCCTGAATCCATTTGTCAAGAATTGTAGATTAATCCCCAAGGCCCCTTTTATCATTTTTCAACCTATTCCCTCATGGAAATTTATCAAAAACCTACCTTTTAGCAACGAGTCCACATTTTTGAGTCTTTTCTACTTGAAAATTCATAATTTCCTAGAACCAATCCACTATATTCTTCTGTAATTTTTCCATAGATGTATAGACAAGTTATTTCTATGGTTTCTTATCTTTTATGATATCAAATTGATTAAAGGGTAGATGAAATCATCCTTGGATTTTTATCAGTATTTTCATCTGGAAAGAAACCCTCAGTTCTTTTTAATTTGATTTAGTTTTTATTAGATGTTATTCATGACCAATTCCTAAAATTTAGTGCTAAAGGGTCCTTCAAACATCAATCTGTTCTAGTCTATCTGTTTTTGTATCATCAGTCTGAGAGGTTTAAATTTCCGTTACAAAAGATGGAGTCATCAGAAGGCAGCAATTCAGAAGAAGAAAGTATATTAGTTTTATCAGGTGCGCCTTTTAAATTTCAACAAATTGAAGAAATAACTATTGATTCTCCTACTTCTCCTATTTCTCCATCTTCAGGACAACAAAATATATTTTCCATATTTAGAGAGATGAAGAAAAATAATGAGGAATTGGAAACTTCCACCTATACTGAGTTCTGGAAACAATCATCCACCACTCAACATACGCTCTTTTCTACCTAGACTCTGATAGAGGGAAGTTTCAGTTGGCATTCCTAGAGCCAAAGTACCTATTCCTAAAAGTGCATATGACGATAAGAATTATGTTTTTCTTTTGATACTAAGCAGATACACCCAATAGATCAGATAGATCTCCAAAAACATGCAGGTGAGATTATTTATTCCTCACTAACAAGTTCAGCCATGGAATCTTCTAAATTACAAACATATTTAAATAATATTCATTCATAGCTCAAGTTAGAAGAATTTCTTCCTTAGCCAAGGATACCAAAATAAAAGGGATGGAAGATCTAGTGATAAATCTAGGATTGGATCCTAATGATGCAAACACCGTTGAAGAGATAGTCAAGAGGAGAAATTCAGATATGTAAGCTCTCAGAAAGAAACTAATGTTTCCTACAACAAAACATACACAAACTAAGTAGGATAACTTGAGAGAGAGAAAGAAAACATGTTAAAGATGATTGTGGAGCATGACATCCAAATACATAAAATGGAGGTTGATATGGAAATCCTGTTAAAGGAAAAAGAGCTCCAGGAAAGTGCAGGGACTTCTGAAGTACAGACAGAGACAATAAATGAGGAAGCAACAAAAATATTATCAAAGGTCATGGGTGATTTATCCCTCAGAAACATGGAAATAGAAAAGTTGAAAGCAACACTGCAGAGGATGGAAGATAATAAAATAAAAGCAGATAATGCATGTATATTTAAAATACTGGAAAATTTCAAGCTAACCAAACAACTTGAAAATTATTTAGATGAATCACTCACAACACAAACATTATCCGAAGAAAAGGAAAATATTTGGGTTGATATCAATTCAACCATGTCAGAGCTCTCGACATATATTGAGATTATATTTGAACAAGAGGAACTGGTAAGAAAATAAAAGGAAATGATAACAGGGATTAAATAAGACTTGGATCATAAGCTAGGGGAGGCAACAAAGATCATCAAAGCGCTGAATTCAAAGACCAATGATGAATTAGAAGACCTAGGAATTGAATATAGGACTAACACAGTCCTAGAAGTCAGAAACGTTTTGACTAAAAGAAATTTAATGCTACAATTAGAAAATAAATGTCAAAACTTAGAAGTGCAGATAAATAAATTTCACAGAAAATTTTCTATCCTACAAAAAAAAATACTTCCACCTCTAAGAGATTCTAGTGGCCAATTGACTCCACTAGAAAATAACTCGCATAGATTACATCACATAGTAGTAGATAGGTCAAAATTTTCTAAAGTAAAGGGAATCATAAGTGGTAAGGATTTTATAGAAGGTCTAGAATATGATTTGTTTATCCAACATGAAATTCAACATTTATTTATCACTAGACCAAATTTTGAAAAGTACACAGAGGTGGGCGGATGGAGCATACAAAAGAGTTGTTAAATTCTCAATTCCATATGATGAAAAATGGGACAAGTTACTCGAGATTATTGAGTAAGCTAAATGCAAATTTTTATAGTAGAAGCACAAGAAAACAAGAGCTCAATACATATTTTCACGTGCCAGTACAATGAAAGAAGGAGCATAAAGAGCAGAAACAAGTTTTCATGAAGCAGTTACAAACAACACCTTCAAATAAAGCGTTGATTATGCAAATCAATTCAGAAAGTCTATTTTTATATTGTGTTAGTGTGATATATCCAAATTATTTTGGATAAGATTTAATTTTCTAAAGGATTGTATTAGATTATATATTTTTGAATTACACTCTATAAATATTTTGTAATTCAAAGTAAGAAGGGTTGAACCCTTGTGATAATCTAGAAAAATTATTGTTTGTTTATGAAAGATTTTGAAGATAATCAAAGGATTATGACTTCAGTCATAACAACATTTGTGTTCATGTGAGTTTTTATGGTATATTCATCTATGCTTTTAATCATATATTCAAGGTAACATAGGAGTTAGGGTAAGGCTAAGTTAAGTATTAACTTCCCTATTATCCCACTACAAAGTTATCATCTTATGGAGATTAGCTAATTGAATAGTCTGTTTGAAGTTCCACTTCACATTTAAATTGTTGGGTTCTGTCATCTCTTGAATATATATTTATTTGGAAATAGAATTATTCCTCACACATCTACTATATCTGGTGAATTAAGTATTCAATTTGAATGTTTAATTGTCATATATCTTCTCCCTTTTCCACTTTCAAAATCAATTCAAATATTTTATGTTGTTATCAATGAAAATCAGCCCTTTGAACTTCTCAAAAATATTTGGATTATACAAGCATTAATGGTTTAATGCATTGGTCATCCAATTTAATTAAAACCCATACTTAGACGCTTTGGCATAGTTCCTGAGCCTAGAATTGTCTACAGAGATACAAAAACATCATTGGTGGATTCAGAAGCTTTCAACCTCATCTTCTCCAAGACAAAAGCAGCTACAAACTCATCGAGTGGTAATGTATTTATAGTGCTTCCAATTGGAATTACTAGCTTGTTGTCCCATGAAATATTAAAGTGCACAAAAGGATCATATATTGATCCTCCTCATCCATATTCACTCCAACTAAGCTCGATTAGGTCATAGTAGTATTAAATGCATTAAGGTGATTGACTACAAAATCACCATCACCATTCTTAAGGAAAACAACTTTTTCCATAGAAAAAGCTTATTAACCAAGGATTTAGCTCAATAGAAATCCCTAAAATTATTTTAGAGAGTTTCTATGGTTTTAATTTAGAAAATTTCAATAATACTAAATCATCCAAATAGAGCCAAATAGGGCTTCTCATAATTCTCTTTGACAAAACTCACTTCATCTTTCATACTTCCAAGTTTGGCTCTAGAAACTATAACACATATATCTCAATCTATGAGAATATCCTCAAGCTTGAGCTTCCAAAACTCAAAGTTAGTGCCATTGATCTTTTCCATTTATAATTTAGATGAGATCACCATTATTTTCAACAATATTTTCTTTTGTATAAGCTCCTGCTCAAACCAGGATTAGATAAAAAACCTTGTCCCTAACACCTTGTATTTGAGGTGCTCAGGATCTGATGCCAAACGAAAGGAATCATAAGTGTGGAATATGCTTCCTACATTATCTAATTAGAGAAGAATGTACATAAATTAAATAAACACAATTGCAATAATACATGACATAGAAACATACAACCGTTAGACAATGAATTTACGAGGGAAACTATTATGGGAAAAAAATCCCTCTGTATAAATTATGTTGTATTGTTGAACGTATAAATGGTTATAATACATTATAGAGTCCATGTTCTCTCAAACTTAGAGTGTTGAACGAAAACATAGGGATCTTCAAGAACATTTGGTAGTATAATAGTAAGATAAAACTCATACATTGTTTATCGCTAACCTTAACACCAAATTAATATGCATAACAAAAATCATAAACCATTTATGGTTTCCAATTCTACATGTTGGAAAACACTAAAAATTAATTGGCTATTTTTTATTATTCAACATTCATTTCCTACAAGTGATATATATTTATTCCCTTCCATTACTCTACAATGATTCTTTGTAACTACTTTGCAATTATTTCTTGCTCCACCTCAGGAATGCAAGATGTGTAACATACTCATCCCAACATATTTGATCAAAAGAGTAACAATTGATGAGTTTTAAATAGTGAGACCCATAGTACCTCATCAAAGGCTAAAACATATGAATGAAGAGAACTGATTGTTGGATGAATGAAGAATGTCATATGAAGAAGCTATCACTATGTTTCACGTTAGAACACCCATTGGACTTTTTCAAAAGTTGAAAAACACATAATGAGCTAATGCACATAGTGAGAGGAGTTTTATATGTTTCCTAGGTAAATTATTTATGCATTTTAATCTCTAAGGTATTGCTACACTAAAAAAATGCATGAGGAAGTAAAATGCACCATCAGATGAGTATCACTTTCTTCATGGTATGGTATTGATATGTTTGTCATTTAGGCCATTGGTGGACCTTAAACAAGCTAAAAATGCATAAAAAACTAAAACGCAGTAGTGGGAGAACTGAGGAAACACATTAGTGATGGGACCAATGCATTTTTCTCTCTAGGGCACTGCCAAAATCTACTATAAATCCATAATGCATGTGAAGCAAAAATGTAGCAGAGGAAGGGATGGGGAAGAAAATTGCAAGTAACTAATGTGCTTTTCCCTTTGGGCATTTATCGGGCCTTATTATAAAGAAAAATGCATTGGCAAGGAAAAATTGCATAAGGAAACAAAACAAAACAATGGGAGTGTTGGGAAAGCAAGCTAGTGATGGCAATGATGCATTATTACCCTTTTGGACTTGTTAGACCCCATTGCCATTCAAAAAATACATTAGAGTGAAACACACTACTGGAAAATTTGGAAATCTAGTTAGATAAAAGATTGATGTGCTTTTCCTCTTAGGGTGATAGGTCACGATGGTAACTATCAAATGGTTGCATTCCATTAAGATGAATATCATTATATACAATCAGAATGGTGACCCTTGGGATTTAAATTCCAAGGTATTTTCCTATTCCAATTTCTATATTTACATATTTATATATTTACATATTTACATAATTTTGCAAAATCCTTGAGGATTAGGTGTCTAACATTCCCCCCTTAATCCAAAGGGACGTTTTTGAGTGCAAGAATCATTTTGAATCTTTCAAACTTTTCTCTTCCAAGTGCTATGGTGAAGATGTCTGCAATTTTCTCATTTGTGGAACAATGTCGTAGGTGAATAGTCTTGGCGTCTACTTGATGCCAAATCAAATGATACTTTGTATTGATATGTTTGGTTCGATCAAGGAATTTTGGATTATTGGCCAATTTAATTGCAGAAGTATTGTCAATCAGAGGAGAAGTAGAGTTCACTTGTTTCTCTTGCAAATATTCAAGAATTTCCTAAGCCACACAATCTCCATGGTTTCTTTTGCAGCTGACACATATTCTTTTTCTGTTGTGGAATCTGATGGAATTTATTGTTTGCATGACCTCCAGGAAAAAAACTCTTGTTTCAAGAATCATAAAATAAACTTAAGTAGATACTCCATTTTCCTTATCTCCATCAAAGTATGAATTAGAATAGCCAATCAAGTTGAATTCATCCACCTCTATGTATTTGAGTCCAAATTTTTGAGTTCCTTTCAAGCACTTTAGAACTACTTTTGCAACATACCAATGTCCCTCACAAGGATTTTTCATAAAATTGAAAAGGATTCCAACAATAAATAAAATATTTGGTCTGGTAGTAGTGAGGTAGACAAGACTTCCCACAAGATGTCTATACTTAGTTGCATCCTCAAATTCATTTCCCTCTCTAGATGTTAGATTTAAATTTTGTTCCATTGGAGTGGACAAAGGATTGCATTAAACCATGCTCAACTTATTCAACAATTCTTCAAAATTTTTTTTTTTGAGAGAGGGATATATAGTTAGGATATTCGGTCACTTCAATGCCCAAATATTAGTGAAGATGTCCCAAATCTATCATCTCAAAACCTTTATTCAATTCTTTCTTTATGGATGCAATATAATTTTCATTGTTCCTTGCCATCGACAAATCATATACATATACCACAAAATAGACAACAAATTTTCCAATTTTGTTAACAAGTAAAGTTGCATAACTGAGATTAAAGTGTTTGAAACTTAATTCAGAAGACGCCCAATCAATTTTTCATACTAGGATCACGATGCTTATTTTAGGACATACAAGGATTTGACGAGTTTACATACCTTTATTTCTTGTCCCTTCACAACAAAAAATTTTGGTTGAGACATAAGAACATTTTCTTTCATGTCTCCATTTAAGAAAGAAATTTTTATGTCCATTTGATGGACTTTCCATCCATTCTGAGTTGCGAAGGAAAATAGATTGTGGCCCATTTTTCTGTGGGGCAAAAGGTATCCTGATAATTGACCCCTTATTTCTATGCAAGTCCTTTCATAATGAGCCTTGATTTGTGCTTGCCAAGTGAGCCATTTGATCTATACTTGTTCTTGAAGACCCTCTTGCAGTCAATTGGTTTGGTTCCAAATGGAAGGTCCACCAACTTAGATGTTCCATTCTTTATGAGAGAATCATACTCTTCTACATTTCTTCTTTCCATTAATTATGAGAATTATCTTCTTTATAGGTCGTTGAATCAAAATCAGTAGACAGATTCAATTCACAATCATAAGAAACATCCATATCATCAACCGAATCAGAATCATCTACATCACCTCCATTTTGTCAGGTGGAACTTCTAGTTTGTGTCTTTCCCGCCTGATCAGGATGAAAAATTTCAAGTGTTTTAGTGAGCCATTTTGGAGGACCTTTTTGAGATGGTTTGGGCTACTACATTGATTGAGATGGGGCTACATCAAGATTTATCCTTCCAATCCTCTTAATCAAATCATTTAAGGTGTCTTCCTAATATGGAGTGGTGGAAATTCATGAGGGGGAGACAGTGCTTCTGAAGTAGATTCCATGGATTGATCTAAGATAGGATTCCCCCCTTCAAATGTGGAACCTTATTATAAAATTCATGAAATGCTTTTGCATGATTGAATCTATCTACACAATCAAGCTACTGCTAGAAAATATTGCTAGTCTTGAAAGATTCAAGAAAAATGACATCTCTAGATAGTATAAATTTGTTATATACCTAATCGTAAAGAAGATACACATTGGTGGTATTTGATTACCCCAAGAAGATACACTTTCGACTCCTTACACCAAGTTTGTTTCTTTGTTCCTTAGGAATCAAGGCGTAGTAGGTGGAACCAAATATCTTGAGATGCCTTATCAAAGGAATGTGGCCATACAACATTTCAACTTTTCCATCAAACATGTGAATGGAGTATCCTTGTTGGAAAATGTAAATAAGGGACAAAAATTTCTCCACAACTCTGGAAGATAGAAAACATCATGCAGAAGTAAGTTAGGGAGTCTAAGAAGTTTGATCCTAATGGTGCCAAGGCCAGATGACTTGAGTCTTGACTTTTCCACAATGTATACTGCTCCATATACATTGTCATTGAAGTCTTAAAAAATATATTTCTAGACTTGTATCAAGAAGCCATGCATATTTCCAAGAAGCAAATTAAGTATCTTTATATTTCCCTGGATCTGGAGTTTTACCTTTATCTTCTTTTTGTTCTTGTTAGATTCTTTCCCAAGAGAGCTTTCATGTGGATGCTTCATGTCTATCTCTATTGTAGCGCACAAAATGAAGATTATATTTTCCCCTTTGATGATATTTACCCCCTACCTTTGTTGTTATTCTTTCCACACCCTATTCTACCACCTGTTCCTATGGAAGAGTCTAGTATATAATTATTATCTTTATATGAAAGGAACACAAATTATTTAGGAGATTGAGAAGCTATCTTCCTCTTCCCAAAATATTTCTCCCGACCTGCAAACTTCTTAACAAGAGTGTAAAAAGTAATTTCCTTAAGTTGGGAAATAACTTGTAAGGATTTAAGATAGTGGGAGTATGTAAGATAGAGGGCTTTGAAAAAAGTTGTGAGAGGGATGTCCATTTTCAGTCCAGTGGTTTCTACATCAGGCATAATAGCTCTAATTTCTGAGGCTAGGGCTAGGGGGTCGTCATCCTTCAATTTAAGATCAAAGAGCTTGATCATCAACTGAACTACGTCCAATTCTGAGTGTGAATTAGATAAGTATTTCAACTTATTTAATGCATCATAATAATTTGTAATTAGAATTATATGACAAATCACCTTTTCACTTACAAAAGAAACAATAAGGAAATATGCCTTGTTGTTCTTGTTTTTTTATATGAAAATCTCTTTATCTGATGTGGGCTTGGTAGGCAGATTGTTACCTTTTCCTTCATAGACACCTTTCCATAAGTAATTAAAGATAAGGATGTGTCTAATCTTTTGGGAAAATTCATGGTAGTTTAATTTTCCAATCAACACCACACTAATAATGGAGATCATAGAATGCATCTTTATAATTAGACTCACTGTAAAATATTCTAAAAATTAGTTCACCTAAGAAATTAGGATTGGAAATGGATGCCTCTTAGCTCGTAACAACTTTATAAATGACAACTTGTCCATTTTAAAAACTTTAGTTCACGAGAAATAGTAAAATATTGTAACAATTCCAACGACCCATTTCTTTCATTTATTGGCTAGGAACCAAAGAAAAATACATGCCACCAATAAGAAATTGACCAATAAGGGAAGTCAATGGACACACCAATGGAGAGAATTTATAGAGGGATTATGGGATGGTCGAGATTTTGATACTGCTTACTTGTAAAACACTCTCGTGTAGGCCTAAAAGAGACTACTATATTACAGAATTAGACATGTAATATCCCATCTTCTTTTACTAGAAAACCAATACTAGTGACCTCTAATGACTAAATAGCATAATCTGACCACTCACTAATGAACAAAGTACGTGATGCATTATTCGAATTAGTAGTGGTACGCAAAATTTCTAATAGGCTCAATCCCTGTCCAACAACAATACTATTAGAGACGTAAAAATCAGTCCCTAAACACAATGCTTATTGGCACAAACACACACACAATTAACAAACATAGTTAGCTCTTCCAATACATCAATATAAAAAATATGGAGGATCTCATCGAGTATACAAATTACATGAATATTTTGGGTCTGAAAAAACACAACATGCATATTACAAACATGACTAGAGGCATTTTTAGTAGTGTGGGTTCTCGTTTAGCATGAAGGAGGTTCTTATGTAACATACAACCATCCAATGGAACATAGAACACATCCAATGCAACATTAAAACACATCCAACGTTTTTAGGCCTAAAGTGTTCATACATAGCTCAACTCTACGACATGAAAACATATACCACCATGGGTCTATAACCTAGCCCACACATGACTTGTTGTCAAAACATCCCAAACTCACATGAAAAATAGGGTTAGGGTTTTATACCCTAAATTTTTATCTTACCGCAACTAATGTAATGAGGGAAGGATATTTAATAAATCCTAAATACTTAAGGAGAAAACTCTCAACTTGCAGGCCAATAAAATACTTGAGTGTGGCATAAATTGGGCATGAGGAGAGTAACATACATGTTTAGTGCATACACTAGTTGTAGAACTGATAGAATGCATCAAAGACATTTCTAAGGAGGGAATGATAGATAGAGATGGAAATGAGCATTTATAAGAGATGCAACAGTGGAAATGGAGTTACAAAAAAACAATCCAGGATGCCTAAACTTTGAACTTGGGGCCTGTGCTATGATACCATGTTAGGCCAGGATGGTAACTCCCTAATGGTTGCATTCCGTTAAGATGAATATCATTATATGAAATCAAAATGGTGACCACTGGGATTCAAATTCCAAGGTTTTTCCCTATTTTAATTTATCTATTTACATAATTTCACCCAATGCTGGAGGATTAGGTGTCTAACATGGGGGACTATTTGAACTACCAAATTCTAAAACATATTAAAATAATGAAAATTCAAAATAACTACAAAGCATTAATGGAGAGGTTGAAACAACTTATTGGATGCAGATGCAATGTATTTTGTGTTGGTTTTAAGCTTGTATGATTAATTATTTCAAACAAATTCTTAATAAAAACATAAAATACGTAATGACACACACATATATTTAACATAAATATTTTTCCTTGGAAACCTAAATTGGGAAAAATAAAAATATTCTTCAATATATTATGTCTTTACAATGTTATGGTAAAAATATTTATATCTTGTGATATCTGTAAGCCCCCAATCCATTAACCCTGAATTAGAATACAACTGTAGTTCCTTAACTAGAATAACAAAACCATGGGTTAAGCCACCATATGCTTAATTTTTTTTTAAATGAAAATAATGGATAAAAAACAACAAAAAATGGATGCAAAAAAACATCCATTTTTTTTTTTAAATACAGGGGCCTCTATCCCACTTATGACTCCCTAGGAAAGGAGGGCTTCTACCCCCCTGTGACCCCCCTTCTAAACATGTCACAACAAATCCTACATGGGGATAGTCGTACAAAGATTATACCACATATTCAACATTCTCCCAGTTGTTTTATTTGCATACAAGGGGTCGCAAGAGTGCATGATCAACAATTTAGGGTATTAATGCCCATTGTTTCTCTACATCAAGAGAACTTCTCAATGCTCACAAATTTTGTTAATGACTCTACAACATTCTTCAAAGTGTCCACCTTTATCAACAAGACCTTCTTGTATTCAATCATATCTCTCAAAGAGATACTGAACATCAATATTCTTTGTCCTAAAATCATAAGACATGTTATTCGCTAGGAATATTTCAATCTACTACCATAATAATCTATCCCTATAGCTTGTTGTACCCCAATACCTAAACACAATCTTTGTAACAACACTACTTCCTTGCTTGCATGAGTATCAATCATGTATTTGGCTTCTGTAGTTGAGAATGCCACTACTTACTATAGGTTTTCTTATCCAATTGATTACTCCTCCAAATAGGTTAAACACATACCCAATTGTAGGTATTATCCAATCTAGAGCTCCAAATTTTTCTGTATCAACAAATATATGTATGTCCAACACTCTATCCAATATTAGTCTTCCTTGGTAGCACAATCCAAAACCAATAGTTCCATGTAAATGCGTGAAAACCCTTTTTACAATTTCCCAGTGCTACTTACCTAGTTTTGACATATACCTACCTAATACTCCCAAAGCATGCGGAATGCCCAATTTAGTGCAAATTGCATACATCAAATTTCTAACTACACTGGCATACAAAACACGAGACATGTCCTCTTCTTCTTTTTGTTTCTCAGGACAATCATTTTCAAATAAATTTACACCAAAAAGAATAAGGACCTTCACTAGTTTACATTTATGCATACCCTCTACAATATTGTCTCAATATGCTTCATTTGATTTAACTAGAGTTTCTTGTTTCTTAATCTCTTTCAATTTCCATGCCCAAAATGCAATTAGTAGCACCAAAATGCTTCATGTTAAAATTTAAATGAAAACTAAGTTTTCACATCCTAGAGGATTTGCTTATTGTTTCCAATATACAACATATCATCCCCATACAAGACTAAATAGATAAGATGATCACCAATTAATTTAAAATACACATACTAATCCACTTTTCTCCTTGTGAGGTAAAGTAACAATATATATTATCACATTTTTGATACCAAATCCTTGGTGATTGAAAATACTTTTTCATCTTGCATATGAGTTGAGTCTTTCTTTCCCTTCACTGCAAAGCCTTTTGGTTGCTTCATGTAGATTTCCTCTTCTAAATCCCCATGGAGGAATTCTATCTTCACATCCATATATTCTACTTAAAAATCAAAATAAACAACAAAAAACAAAAGAAATATAATAGAAGTTAACTTGGAAACATGGTAAAAATTCTCACCAAAGTCAACTTCCTCTACCCGAGAATAAACTTTTTCTACTAAGTTTTGTATTTTTTCATTTTGTCTTATGCATTAAAGTTCTTCTTAATTTCCCATTTGTTGTCAATGGGCTTTCTTCCAACTGATAACTCCACTAAATCCAAAGCATTATTCCTGTCTAGGGTTGCCATTTCTTCAACCATGGAAGTTTTATATAGTTTTCCATCATTTGAATCCACTTCCCCCCCTAACAGTTTTGAGAATCATCATCAATAATAAACAAAGAGAAAATAGAATGAAAATTAGATGTAGTATACTTGTTCGATTTTCTTATTTCCTCAATACATCTCCTCAACAGCAGAGTACATGGTTCTTCTTCTTCTTAATCTTGTTCTTACCTAGAGTCTAATTTATCATCCTTCAATTCAAACTCTATCTTCTCTGATTCTTTCTCCCTTGGTAAAACTTCTTGTTTGACAACATATTTTATTTCACTATGTTAGTTTGTGTAGTTCGTACACCCATTCTAGTTCAATTCTATCAATGAGGCTCAAAACATAAATGGATTAATTATATCCAATCCCAATTGATTTTATAAAGGGAAACTTCCTTAACTATATTTATTAATCAGTTTTAATTATTTTCCTAGGTCTGACTTAGGGAAATGGGTTAATTAATCAATATTAATTAAGACAAGTCAAGTTCTCTCTAGTGGATTCTAGAAAAGTGATTTTATGGGGTCAAGATGATCTTAGCCATCGATTGTGATTATATCGTGGCCATAAATTTCTCAATGAGAGATTATAAGAAGAAATTGACGGGGCTCTTGGAGATTACTATTCAAGTTGAAGTAATGCACAATGATAGCATGTGAGACAACAATAATAAGGGTTTGAACAAGAGAAATTGAGGAGAGATTTGTAGGAATAATTTCATCACAGTGGTTCCAATTTTTTAACAGATATAAGGTGGCCAAATTATTCTACAAGATGGAGGTTGAATTTCCAAGTGCAAGTTTCTAGTTTGCCAGTGCTAATTACCAAAGACACAATTTCAATTTCCATTTTCCAGATCGATTTTATCGGGGAGTGAAAGTGGAATATTCGAGTTGTTGGAGGTAGAGAAACATGTGTGATAATTTCTTGAAGGTAGTGAAAATTTTTGGGAAGGGCCAATACACACTTCTAGTGAGGAATGTGAGTTTCCCATTTGAGGCGAATTTGATTTGCAGAGGAAGATCCTTGATTTTGCAATTTGATTTGGTCAGTTGAAGTGAAGAGAAATTGGTCGAGATTGGGATGGAAGGCAATAAGTTTATGTACATTCTTAATTTTTCTAAAGACTTAATAATATAAAACCTCATTTGAAAAACTAGTTTTCCCCACCTTGGGATTTTGCCAAGGGCAATTTATCCAAAAATATCAGTGTCTATTTTGTATGTGTGTGTTTTCTCAGTTCTTGTGGTTTATTATTTGGTGAAATTTTCAGTTGTGTTTTTATTCAATATTTGTAGTAAATTAATTCACTGGGACAAATAATCCATTAAAAGATAGGTGAATAATTACCATACTAACTACAATAGAATCTTCACATGGTATCAGAGCCTATCTGAGGGCAGAAGAAGCTTAGTGCAGGGTACAGGAGAGAAGACCAAGGCATACAAAACCCAATTTGATTCATTCTAGATTTACTTGGGGTTTTCTTATATTTTCTGATGGTTTCAGATATGGCTTCAATTAGATTGAGGGATCAGGACAAACTTGACAGGGCATCAAAATTTGGTGTCTAGAAATCCATAATTTTATTGTTGATGGACAAGCTTGGACTAAGGGAATATGCTACGATAGTTGTAGAAATACCAACAAATATGACACAATTTGCAGTTTACCGGAAAGAAGATGTAAAGGATAGGTGTATTATCTAGGATGATGTTAAATATCACATCATTCCCCATATCGTAGAGTTGGATACACAAGAAGGTGTGGGATGTCATCCTGAAACTATTCTAGAACACTACTGTTAAAAAGACGTTGATCCTCAAAGAGAAGCTAAGAAACACTAGAATGAATAAGGGAGAAGTTGTCGTCAGTTACCTCACCAAGATCAGACTTGTCAAGGATGAGTAGAAGTTAATAGGGAAGATATAGATGATGATGAACTCATGAGAAAAACCTTGAAGGAGTTATCAAAGAAGTGGGATGTGTTTGTCCAATTGATTGATGGATGATAGGACCTACCTGACCGGGATCAATTGTGGAGTGATTTTACTCAAGAGGAGCTTAGGTTGAGACTTTTTAATGGCAACAACAGTTGAAAGAACAGTAAGGTAGAACATGAGAATGTGGCTCTTCCAGGGAATAACAAAGAAAAGAAGGGATCCAACAAAGGATCCAACTCCACAGGGGATAAGAAGAAGGACCTTTCAAAGGTGAAGTGCTATGAATGTCACAAGTTTGGCCACTATCTTAGCAGTTTACTGTAGAGGAAAAGACATGATAAGAAGGGTAATGAGTAGGAAACAAATTCAACAAGTGAAAATGAGCTTTCCAGTGGGATGGAACAAGAGTTCACACTAATATATTTCCTGGCTAGTTCAACCTTACAGGGTGTTTGGTATATATATATAATGGGGCATCATTTCGTATGACAAGATTTAGGGAGTATTTCACCAGTTACAAGGAGGAGGAAATAAAATTATAGATCGAGATGGGGAACAAGTCCAAGTGAAATCCAATTGGGAGAGTCATTATTCTATTTTAGAGGGATTCTAGCAAGCTGATTCTCATCCACGATGTGTTGCATCTGCTAGGAATGAGGATTAATATGATTTTCATGTTTATTATCTAAGAAAAGGGGTAAAATGTACTCTTTAGAGGAAAACAGGTGTTGATAAAACACTAGGACTAGACATCACCCATAGTTATTGGAATCAGGAGTGATAGACTTTACAAGTTGCACTTGGATGCTCTAAAGGCACTTTTGAGCAAAAATGATCTGAGAGATCATGGAGAGTTATGACATAGGTGGATGGGTGTTATAACCCTATTTTCCACTCCATTATAGTAAGAGAGACCTAGGTTCAACTTATCTTTGTTGTTGGCTAGAATGAACCCCCTTCACCTTTGATTTTACTTATGAGATATTTATTCCATGTTAAAAGGGTGGAATTAGATAATTGAGTAATTTCTCATAAATATTTTTTCAAAATTTTGTAATTATGAGATAATAATAATTTCATAATTGATACAATTGAGAAATAATTCATAATTGAGAAAAACATTTATGAAGTTTGTCATTCCCAAGGAGATCAACTTGACCCACTTGTGTATGAGTTAGCTAGGGGTTCATTGTTGTAGAAACTTTCCTAACTTCTCAATCCCCTAGGTGTCTAGATATATTCTCCCAGATGATAGAATGAACCTGTATAATATCACCAAGAGGAAAGGGGACTAGATCTAATATCCATATTATAGCATAGGGGCTTTGCTACACTGGGAGGAGGAGGCTATGTTGCAAGTTGCAAGAGAGGTAATCATTGTTGGGTTATAATTCCTTGTAATCTTTTCTTATGATTAATAGAATGATGATTCCTTCCTATATTTGTTATATGTATTTATGATATGTTTGTACATGATATTTTTGAGCTAATTATCCCTATGAAAAAGGCTTGTGTGCTTTTTTATTGGATCATGTGTAGGGCCTTTGATTATGATAGTAGAGAGGGAGATCTTCATGTAGGAGAAAGACTCTCGGCATCAAGCCCAAAAACCTGTCATCAATCTGTGAGGGATCCAAGTAATAGCTTGAAAACCATCTTTTAGGAATACCATGTAAGAAAATTATAGATGGACATAATGAATGGAATATGATTTTCTAAGTTATTGATCATTGCACATTATAGTACACAAACCACTTCGGAAAATTTCTAAGGAATTTGTTTGGTGAAAGGTAGCTTGCTAGCTTAGGTGAAATTCTCTCGTTAACAAAACTAGCGACTCCACTGGGGAGTCAGCCCTTGTTTAGTTTATATCTCCTCTTTCCTTTTGCATTTTTGGTTTCTTATTGATTTATCCCTTTTCTCCACTGCTATACGAGCTCATCTAGATCTCCATTAGTCTCATTTTCTTAAGATCTGATAGATCTTAGATTTGAATTTTGTTTTTATTTTCTTATATGTGAAAATAACAGACCACAAATTTTAGATCAAATTATAGAATTTTTTTGTAAATAAATTTATTGAAATAACCACATATTTTAATTCTTCTAGGAATTTTACCTAAAAAAATCACCTAAAATGGAGTCCAAATAAAGAAGATATGGCTGATTGAAAAATAAACTAATGCATTTTCATCCATCATAGCAGGCTTGTAATTGTCGGCAGTGTTAGAAAATTATATATTACGGAGCAATGGAACACATAAAATATTGTAGAAATATAAACATAGAAAACACATAAAACAAGAGAGACACTGATATACGTGGTTCACCCAGTTTGGGCTACGTCCACCCCAAACAGCCAGTCCTTCCTTTCTATTATCCAGCAAAATGAAGAGACACAACCTACAACAAATCTGCTGTAAATCCTCTGTTTTCTCTCACAGTCTCACCTCTCTGT
Organism: Pinus taeda; assembly: GCA_000404065.3. Classification (NCBI taxonomy): domain Eukaryota; kingdom Viridiplantae; phylum Streptophyta; class Pinopsida; order Pinales; family Pinaceae; genus Pinus; species Pinus taeda. The sequence continues at coordinate 98,944 of APFE031047180.1, read as the reverse complement.
TTTCTGCTCACACATCTAGAATACACATCTATCCCAACCTCAAAATACATATGCCCTCATACAAGAGAGGGGTTGCCTTCTAGGGAAAAAAACCTTAAACTAACATAAGTTCTACCGTCAGATCATCGCCTAATGAAACGAACCAGATGGACTTAGAAATTCTTACTTTACAAGGCAATTTACATTTGTTTTAGCTTCGGGGGCGCTACCCCGAGCCCCGTGGGGGGATTCTGGCCCCGGACCCCAGCCGGGGGGTCGGCCCCAGATCCCGTGGGGGGGACAAGTCCCCCCCGCACCCCCCCGCGTGGAGGGGTGTACAAACTTCCTGGGGTATACATCCGGCTGAAACAAAGACCTCTGAACAATCATGCTCCACACACAACAGACAGAGTGAAACCTTCACAGGGTATTGTGAAGATAATCACACTGTTGTACATTTTGTCCCTAGTAAAGATACTATGAATTTGGATTTTTGAGGGCTTATACACAAGTCTTAGTTTGATCCTTCATATATGTTATTAGGCTATCTGTCTCAGTCCATATCTGATGTTTATTTGATTCAGTCGTGAAATATTGTCTTGTATTTTTCTTCTTTCTTGTCCTAGGGCTTCTTGTCAAGCCTAATTTGCTTGTAATTGAAGTTTGATCTTTTGGATCTATTTCTAGATTTCTACATTTGTGAGTTACTTTCATCTCCAGCTGATATTAATCTCAGATCTAACTTTGAACTTTCAGAGTTTGATCTCTTCATTGGCCAACTTTAGGGTTTTCTTGAAACAATTTTGTGTTTGGTTTTGGGGCATTTGTCGTTGAGACATGGATCTCTCTATTGATATCTATTTTACTGCTTTTTCTACAGTCCAGGTCTAGTTCAAAATCTACTTTTGGTCTCTTACCTTTTGTATGATATGACTTTGCTCCTTATTTGGTTTTTCTCCATTCTTTGTGCTTTCTCTTGCTTGCATTTGGTGGTTCTTTGGTTTTTAATTTGTTGTGGATGTGAAAATATTGACTAGAAAGGCTTATTTGGGTTTTTTTTATATGTTCTCTCTATCATATTCAAAATCCATTATTTTCTCTTGTATTCCAATTCCTTTATAGTTTGTCCTTGAATTAGGGTTTTTGGTTTTTTGACTTGTGTAGACCATTGTCTCTCTTATACATTGAGCTACATCCCTTACTTGATTTGCATTATCTATTTTCTCTCTATCAAATTTCTTTTGATTGCTTGTGAGTGATCTTGTTTGTGCAAAATCCCAAGTTTAGAGCTTTTGAGTGTATTATGTTCTTGCTTGGTGGTGTTTTTGGTCTCTTGATGAGTGATTTGTTTGGGTTGTTTCTTGGGTACTTTTGTTATAAATTTAGAGAATTTCATAAAATTTATTGATAGTGTTTGAAGTCGTTATTTTCACTTTGAAAAGGAAAAGAATATGTACCCTCCCGTAGTTAGTTTTCATCGAATTGAAAAACAAAATTTTTCATTTCCATATAACTGCATTAGAGTGTTTCTAATGAGAGTCCATTCACACCATCTGAGTTTCACACTGTTACTCTATTGACTAAACAAAAACCTCTTAAAATTAACAATAATAAAATTTATTTGACTCGTCTTTTATTTTCATTGGTAGCACACCAATATTAGAGTTGGCTAGGGTCTTGGAATATGAGTGTGAGGTTAACTACTCCAATACCACAAAACAAACTTAGTATCTTCTGGTAGGGAGGGAAAATCCACTTTCAATGATACGATTTGGGAAGCCCTTCTAATACAAAGGTGAATTACAAGGTCACACTTGAGGCTAGTGGAGTGACATGAACCACTTCATTAGACTTGGTAGTGCATATTACAAGGTTTACACATATTACAAATGGTGTTGTTATATAGTTTTCTGTAGCACTTGGGAACCTCTTGGGAGGAATGCATATCGATTTGAGGGAAATATTAGAGGGGTTTTAAAACTTTCTTTTCCTGACCTTCCATGTGAATCTGGTTGATGACTTCCCCCACAAAACATGTTGTTGTGAGTGGTAACCTTAATGTCCTTTCTCTAGGAGGTTTTACACAAGGTGAGGGGGAGGGGTTTGTCCTATCTGTACACAAGGTGAGGGGGAGGGGTTTGTCCTATCTATAACCAAGGTAGATTTTGTTATGAAACCAAATCACTAATAGATAGATCAATGACTTAAAAATTATCCTCTTTGAGGGGGAAACCTCCTTTACATTACATAAATGAACAATTCTTGGATGAGACAAATGACAAGACCTCCTTTGCATATATAAGAGTCTAAGGGGTCAAAATATAATAAGAGTTTACATAAAAATAATAATGTAAGGGCAAAAAATAAAAATAGTGGGCTTCTGTGGGGCATAACAATAACAATACGGGGGCTACATGGGCACAACAATAATAATAAGGGGGGTACACTAGTATTATAGGGACCTAACATACCCCTCTCCTTGAAAAAAATGTTGTCCTCAACACTTGAGTAATTATGGATTGTTTTTGTATAAAATTAACATCCTCCCATGTGGAATATTTAGCTGGTAAGTTATTCCACTTAATGAGATACTCTAAAATTGATTGATTTCGTAGCCGTTGGGTTCTTGTTTCTATGATTGCTTCAGGCTCGCATATGATTTTCTTTCTTTGTCAAGTTCTAGCAACATTGTTTGAACTAGAAGCTTGTTACCTATAACCTTCTCTAAGCATGAAACAAGGAAAACCAGGTGTACCTGAGAAGATGCAAGCACCTTCAATTTGTATGCCATAGTACCAATCTTTTGCAATGCATTGTAAGGACCATAGTACTTGGGTGATAATTTATTATCCTTCTCAGCTTGCTTGAGATACATTTGTTTGTATGGTTGTAGCCATAAAAATACCTAGTCACTATTAGTGTCCAAGTGTGAATAAACTATTCAACCCTCTCCCACATTAATCATCAATCTGGGATCTACCGGTTATTTCAAGGCTAACACAAACAATATATGCAAGTAACAATTGCACAACCTAGAATTTACTAAGAAGTCATCAACAAATAATAAATGACTATAACAACAAATGGAAATGACAACAATAAAAAATCTGTAACAATAATTAAAGTAATGACAATAATTAATTGTAACTGCAATATGATTCACAACATTTTCATCTAACCATCACAATAAGGAAAGGAAATACATACATGAAAAAGAAACTAGCAGACCCTAATTCAACAACACATGATCAGGAGAGTGGGCCCAACTCCCCGATCAGGGTTGTGATGAACTCACAAACACAACGAAAGATCTGAAAACTAGAAATTTCATTAATGTAAACAAGTCTCTGTTACAAAGCTCAATTCTCTTCTTTCCAACCCCCTATTTCAATCTCTCTATCCTTTCTTGTACAAAAGCAGTTCCTGAGATCAAGATAATTGTTGCCTGCTATTTACATGAAGGCTGTAATAAGCCTAAAACCAAATACAAAAGATAGAAAGAGGAAGTCTGAATTGGTTCTACCGTTATAGCTATAGTTCGATAATAGTTCTGCCATCTCGATGTATAAACTTAACCATTTGACTTGGAAATCTTCACGTAAAATGATATTAAGCAAGCAATTTGGTCATAATCCCCTAGAATATGCTTCAATGATTAAATAATTCATAGAGACATGATTAGAGGTGTACTTGCACGATTTAGGATATGAAATGACTTAGTTAGGAGTGAAAATGTGAAGGAAAATAGGATAAAAAGGTAAGTAAAATCATGCAAGTTCAGCTCCCAACATCTCCCCCCAACTGGTCTTTCTACATGTCCACATGCAGCTCGTTGCCTTCCCAGGTCTGGGTTAGATCGGATATGATCAACATGCAGTTGAAAGAGATCTTATTTCTCAGCCATATCTTTCTCTGGGGTTTGTATCCATCTGTCAGTAAGATATCTTTCCACCAATCACTGTTCACATTGTAGGCAGGAGTGTATTGATCTGCTGGTAACCAAAGGATGGGAAACTAAAACCTCAAGCCCATCCAATGAACCCCCTAGTATGAATGTGGGAAATATATCGTGGCAATCTTTCCAGTGCTCTGGGATAGTTAGGGGCCCCAAAAGGTTCCCGCACTCTGACAACTGACGATGACAACAACCATCTCCTCTGACAACCATCGAGAGCCTTGTCTTGGCAAGCAACCACCTATGTTGTGCATAACTTGGTGCACCATCACTGAGTTACCAATTGCCCCTCAATCCTCAAGAAGGTAGCATGCCTATTATAAATAATGTCAGACTGACAATGCTCTGTTTAAATCAGAAGAGGGCTAGCGGATTGATTTTCTTCAAATATATCATTGGCCTTCTTCTACTTGACTTGATTGATGGTGTAGGATGTGAAAGCTCTCAGTTGAATATCCCCTACATAGGGGATTGGGTTGAATCCTTGATCATCCTCCAAGAATTAGTCATGCATATACAACTCACACATTAAGTATTGGTTCAAGACATCATGAAGCCTTATGATGTGGAGGAACTATATAGGTTCCTCGATTTTGTGGCTGATATCGAGGTGAATACTTTCCAGGCAAAAGAAAAGGTATTGTTCATGCAAAAACAAAGAATAACTGTGATCAGGGGAGAAACAAGCCATTACATGTTGTAGGGTAAACATTTCCTCCTTATCGTCTTTCAGCACTCGCACCTACTCTTCTAACTGTTTGATCTTCTTCTTTGAGGAACTGTGTCTGATATAGGTTCCTTTTCTTTTACCAATGATAGGGTTTCTTCTGTCAGTGGTGTTGGTTCTTGTGTGACAGCACCACTTACATTTCCTACTTTGGACCCCACATTTTCTTAGACAGGTGATGAGAATCAATATTGTAGCAAGAATGTTGCAACTCCTGGGGCTAATAAATTTACTTTATGAACCCGAGGTTTGTACAAACTTGGAGGTGATAGTGCTGTATACACAAGTAGATGTGATGGGTCCACTCTTTGTCACTGCTGAGTTGGTGATAGACCACTATGGTTTCTCAAACCAGCCTTCTATTGATTCAGAATGAGTTTGATTGCTAATGAAGAAAAGGGAATTTTGCACTAATTGGGAGAATTGCAATATTGTCTACTGTAGTAAGGAAAGACTGAAATCAATGCTTTAAGCACACCACTCATCGAACTAATTGTTAAGAGATCTTGATTTAGAATAATTCTAAGCTAACATGTGTGTAATCCTAACTATCCTAGGCATGCAATCTGAAATAACCAAACATTCTACTACTGTGCATATGAATGAACACAATAACTCTTTTTTCCTTTTTTCCATTTTTTGTGAAATGTGAATGCTAAATCTTCTTGGCGATGTGGAAGGTGGGTTAGAGATGGTGATGGAAGGTCAGATGGCTTAGGAGGCAAGTAGGGGTCTACTCCTATCTTCCTAGATTATTTTTCCAGAAATCAGCCTCAAAAACATGCCACTATAGGTCGTCCTATAGTATGTCTTGATGCTCATACAAGATCCCCTGTATTCCTACAGGATCCAGTTGAGAGCAATAGGGGTGACTTGGAAGGTGGTATAGGGCTTAGGGAAGGTGAATGATGGAAGAAATAAGGCAAGGGTGTGGCTAGGACTTCCTCAGAGCTCAAACCAAAGTTTGTAATATGGTTGGATTTGCTCAACAAACTTGGAAAGTTGTTCTTATGGAACGATGAATTGGTTGAAGGACTTGGTGGCATTTGGTGATCATGGATGGATGAGGTTAGGCTAGGGTTGCTGGCATGAGATCCTCATGCACTATTGAAACTCCTGCAATACATACATTACTGGCATTTATCCATGAATCATATCAGACAAGGAAGATTTCTAATCGACTTAAGAAAACATAATTTCATTATTTAGTTGCCTAATTCATGCATGGAAATACTTGGAGAATATCATGAAACACCATGAGATCTAATAGAAATATGAAGATATCAGAAATGACAATTAGAACCTATTCTTGTAAACCAAAAAGATGCTGGCCTAAGTAGCAGAAAACCCTAAATTCCATAAGAAATCAAAATTCTGTCTTTTTGGGGCTGAATAGGAGTTTTTCCTTAAACCATGGTCCCTAAAGGGAGGAGTGAGGCCAAATCCACCTACTATCAACCTTTTTGTTATTCCTTTACCTCTCTAAAGCTATTGCTAAAGCAATGCACAAATGGAAGAAAACTAATCAAATTCACCACTACTTGTAATGAAATAATGCTAAAATCAATTCAACACTTAATATATGAAATAAACTAAACATACAAGTACAATAAGAGGAGCCTTCGCTTCTAGGGTTGGGCCCTAAACCAAGAGCTTCAGCCCTTTGAGTCAACTTAGTGCTGGATCAAGGAAATGCTCATTTTCATTATCATATCCAAATTACATAACAATGTTTTTCCACAAAGCTTGAACTCGAAAATGCTTAGTGCTATTACATAAAAATACGAATCCTAATGAGGCTCTAGGACTCCTTATTTATACAACTAAAGTCTCCAACAACTTCCTTAAATCTAGGGAGGCTTGGCTCCCAAACTCAATATGAACTAGCTCTTAAATGTCACTGGCTCGACTCCTTGCTAGTGTGATTTGATTGAGGAATATTCGAATGAGTGAGGATTTAATGAGGAGGATATATCTCCTATAATCTCTCCTCCTTGTCTCATTCGAGATTCTGCCTTTAATTAGCCAAAAATGCCATGATTTTCTCTCAAAAACCTGTAATCAATGCACATTAGACTACTAGATATACATCTTACTTTTACTCATCTCATTAAGAAAAATATAATTAAAACATGTAAGGAATTATGAGAAGAGTTGATTTTAATAAGCTTGGAGGTGTATTAAGGTCCATATAGTTACCTAATGATGAGGCTCATCATCACGCCCCTACTAAAAGTGTTGCTCATCCTCTTAGCAACTTAATCTATATCCATGTCCTTCATTGCTTTGGTGGCCTCCCTGACATCCCATGCTTCTGTTGTAGTTTCTTCCTCTTGCTAATAAAATCTTGCCTTGCTCTCTATCTCTTCCCATTGCTTTATTCTTCTTCTTATTTCCTTCCTTCCAACACTCCTAAAAGAAATGGTGGACTAAGTCTGAAGAATATCCAATTGACTTTGAGTCTTTGTAGAGCTTGCTTGTACATGGGTGTTCTGTTTAGTGCCTCTCTCATTCTCTAAGGAGAATGGTATTCTCTAATTTTCAGGCTGTAAGGCATGGTGTTCCATCTTCTTTGGAAACCCTGCATGCTATCATCTCCTAGCAGCCTGAACATGTCTTCAAAGTGCATGACTGCTTTCTCTTGTGTAGCAAGGTACCTAGGTGCAAGCTTAGGATCATTTGCAATAAGGTTGTCGGTGTTGATGACAACCATTGGATTGGATTGTTCAGATTTGATCATAAGTGGTTTTGTCTCTTCTCTTTCCATTACCTTTTTCATCTCTGTAGCTCTTGCCTCCTCATGATTCATCCATGATGCTAAGGAAATCAATTGCAAGTCTCCTAGTTTTGAATTTGGGTCCCACACATTCAAATATGTCAAGGGAAAGTTGTGTAGGTAAAACTTAGACATTTTTGCCCTATCTTCCAATGTTCTTTGATCACAAAGATCAACGAATTGTTTATAGTCTTGGAAGGGCATACTGCCTTTCTGTGCTAAAGTATTAATTTGGAATTGTAGCCATTGTTCCTTGAGATACAAGGCATAAGACTTTGATGGCATCCTACACTGGATTGCCTCTAAGGATAAACTAGCTGTAGATGTCAACTGAATTTCCCTTTCTTCTAGCTGTCCCCTTAGCCATGAATTCTTTGCCTCCAAATGATATTTCATGATTACCTCTCTGTCCCTTATGTTGCTCAGTTCTCTGCCCATCTCCTTCAATTTATCCTCCACGTGCCCTACATCCTCCACTCCTTTTGCTTTGGCAATCTGCTTCCACCTATGTGTCCTTACCCTTTCTTTCTCAAGCTCAAAGAATAAGGGAATGGAAAAATTCTATGGGATGACCCTACCCCCTTCAATGAACCTATAGTAATAGTTGAGGTTGTGTTGTGGAATAGGTTCTCTTAGTTTTGAGTCTTCCTTTTCTGTTTCTTGCTGAGTGATACCTTCTTGGTCCATTTTCTGAGTTTCCTGTAGGTTTAGCAAAGTTTTCTATAGGATGGTCTCTGCTTCTTGTAGGTCTTTCTGTGTCTCCTGTAGGAGACCTTTTCCCTTTGACGAGGCAGACCTTGTGACAGGCCTCCTAATATAAGTGATGGGATATTTGGGAGAGGCTTGTCCTAATGATCCTTCTCCTTAATTTTTCTCAAGAGGAGCTACCTTTTCTTGCTACTTTGGTGACTCTTCGATGACAATAGAAACTTTGGTGGGTGTTTGAGGTCTTCCTTTCCCGATCCTTGTTCATTTTCTTGTCCTAAAGTACAATGGGGTTTGTCTATGTCTCTTCCCTTTTGACTTGATAACTGTTCTTAGGGCAGTAAGAGCAACTACTGCCTCTTTCTCAGTGGGTTCTGGAGATAACCTTGGTGATTCTTCCCCTTATTTGCCTTGAACTATAGACCTATGTTCTTCCTTCCATTTTGTTTCCTCTTTTCCCTTCTCCTTTTCATCCTTGTCTTTCTCTTTCTATTCTTCCTCTAGTTCCTCACTCTGCTCATATGTATCCTCTTTTGTTTTTCTTCCGTCTCTTCTTTATTTTTCTCTTCCTTTTCTTCATATTTTTCCTCCTCTATTTCCTCTTCATTTTCTCCCCCTGTTTCTTCATCCTTCTCACTAGTAGTGGGGATTTTGTCATATTCAAGAGCTTGAATCGCTCCCTCTGCTTGCATGTCTCTAAAATTTTTCCATGTAATAGGGAGTCTTAGGTTTTCTAGAGCATCTTCTAGGATTAGTTTGATCAACCCATGATGGGCTAGTTGTTTATGTTTTCCCTCCTTTACTTTGATGCTCATATCTATCAGTGATTGAAGAAGAAAGTAGGGTATACTTAACTTGTTTTGAGGAGGTGTGTCTGCTTCAAATCTCAGTTCTTGGAGGAGTTTGAAATGGTATCCATACACCACACTGTATCACCCTTCACATGATATATGTTTAATGAGCTGGCAACTAACTTCATTCCAAGGGTATGGATGGATTTCTCTTATGACCCCATTTTTGTCCTCCATTGCCTCCTCCCCTTCCAAAAATAATTTCTTCTTTGCAAGGGTGCTATTTCCCTTATCTTATTTTCTCCAAGGTAACCCTAGTGAGGGGTATGAGTGAGAGAGAAAATTCTCTGACCACCTCATAATCGTATCCTCTCATTCTTTAAAAGAAACCCATACAATTGTGCCTTGTGAAAATTTCTACTACAGGAGGGTGATGATGAATTCTTATTGTGTTTGTGGGTTCCCTCTTGTTAAACCCCCCTGTCATCTTTCCCTGGTAATTGTGGAGGCTTGTATGGATATAATTCAAGAATTCTAGTGGGTGAGAGATTTAAATGATGAATCTACAATATAATTCTCCTAGACTGCAACTTCCTTAACTAAATGGAGGATTTTTCTTCTTTTTTTAACTGGAAAATATGGAAAGGTATAACTCCTACCTCACTGGTTACTGTCTAATGAGGACAACCTTTGATCTCTGCTCCCTTAATTCCCACTAATAATCCTATAGATGAATTCTCTGTATCCTATAGGTCTTCCTGTAGGATCCTTTAGGTGCCTGTGCGCTGCAAAATGCTCACTGTCTCTTTTAGGTGCTTCTTCAAGAATGCCGAGGAATCCTTTTTTTGATTAATTCTCGAGATTGATAATGCTCTTTTAGTGTGGGAATCAATGTTTTATTTCCTTATATGGATGATCATGTGGGATGGTGCGTTGGTTGTCTAAGTTCAAGAACCTCCTTTTGGACCGTTGGTCCCACTATCAATCCGTCATTTCACTCACCTTGTAATCATATCCCACTTCGTTCCTCTATAACTTAACCATTTTTGGCATTATTTCCCTTTTTCTTCTGATTTGACTGTTGCCACATGTGGAGTGGTCTAACTGTTTTCTCCTAGTCGATTGGCCAAAGGTGGCCAAGTTAACTGGCCACCTTTGCTTATAAAATCAACTCTTACATAATCCTACATTTTTTATCATATCGTGCTAACTAGAGAGCATGAGTAAAATGACATACCCATGGGTCAGATTCCTTGATGATGATGCTCGTTGGAGAATGATGTCCTTGTGTTGTGTATTTACTGCATATTTTTTTTATTGGCCTCTTTTGATGCTTGTTTCCATGGATGTGAAGGTACTGGAGAGTGATGCTGATGATTTTGCTATTGTTGCTAAGCTCTGGAGGAGCTTCCTTAACCTTGGCTTTATGATGAAGATGGATGCAACCCTGTGAAATTCCCTTTGTGGGATAGGCTGCTACAAGATTTCCTAGAGGAAAACCTACAGGATGTCTTGTAGCTGCCTCTCCCCTAAAATTTCATACCTTTTTTTGGTTCTGGAGCATGAGGATTGTTGACAAGAGTAGAGAAGGGTTCCTGTGAATGGTAGGTGAGAGGTATAGCCCTTAGGTATTGTCCCTCTGTCCTCTATTCTCACCCTCTTCTATTTGTTTTTTTCTTCTTTGAAAACTATATATCTTTTGAATTGACTTATTTGATGGATGAAGGGGTAACAAGGTGATGAAAGGCATGGTGATGAAGTGGTGGAGTGATTATTTTATTTTTTTGGGACACAGGATGGTCATCCCCTTTCTCTAGGGTCAATTTTATTGGGATTCAAAATCCACTGTAATTCCTACAGGAAACTCCTGTAGGTTGTCAAGGAATCCTGTAGGATTATAGGGAATCCTATAGGATTATAGGGAAACAAAGAGCCTGTGTAAACTGAGCTGGAGGAGTTCATAAATGGAGGGATTGATGGGATAATGAAGAATATGGGATGGAGGACTAAAAATATGGACTGTGTAGGTCCTTCTGTTCCTCTCAAGTTGCTCTGATACTCCTCCCACTGACCCGTAAACAACATTTTCAAACTTTTTATTTTCTCTCTTCTTTGTTTTTTTTAAACAACTAGTCTTCCTCCAACAGGTTTTCATTCTAACTTCTTGCCCTAGGTGCCTCAAAAGAGGTTTTCACCCATAGATATTTTTATTCTTTCTTTTCTTTTCAACATCATTGGGCCACATCAAGAGGTTTTCAACCCAATAGTTGGACTCAGTTGCCTCATGGAGGTTTTCACCTGAGTCTCTTTATTTTTTCCCTTTATTATTTAATTTTTCAGGGACTTGATGGGGTAGAGCTGAGACTTGATCCACCACCATCACTGCCTTGCTGATGCCATTGATGAATTCTTGCTTTAGCAAGGGCTTCTTGTAGACCTTCAATCTGTACCCATTGACAAGTAAAGGGATAGCCTCTACTTCAATGGTTCTTATCTATACTAAAATATTATCATGACATTTTTCTATGACATAAGGCCCTAACCATCTAGCCCTTAATTTGCCTTTAAAATCCTTATATCTGGAATCATACAACAAAGCCCAATAACCTTCTTGAAAATGTTTGTCCTTTATGTTCTTGTCATGCCAAATATTCCTTTGAACTTGAGTCAACTTTGTGTGTAGGAGGGCCTGCATTCTAAATTCATCTAACCCATTCAGCTAGAGCAAACTTTCTTGTTGTGCCTTGGTGAGATCTAGATCTAGTTGCGTTGCCATTATTAAGGTGTTGTATTCAAATTCAATGGACAACAGGGCCTTCTTCCCATAGACCAACTCATAAGGAGTGAATCCAGTGGTGGTCTTCCAGGTGGTATTGTAGGCCCAAGTGGTCTCGACTAATCTGTCTGCCCAATCCTTTCTGCTATTGCTAATCACTTTGGTCATAATTCCCTCCAGTGCTATGTTGGTTACCTCCACTTACCCATTATCTTGTGGGTGGTAAGGAGTGGATTTTCTATGCTTGATCTTGTGTTGGATTAACAAACTTTCAATCATGTGAGATGTAAAATGACTGCCTTGATCAACGACCAGTTCTCTAGGGTACCCAAACTTATAAAATACATTTTCCCTTAAGAACTCAACCACTTTCTCTTCTGTTGCTACTTTGATGGCCTTGGCTTCAGCCCACTTGGTTAAATAGTCAGTGCACACAACGATGTACTGCTTTTTCCTAGATGGAGGGTCAATGGGTACAATGAAATCCATGCCCCACTTGTCAAATGGCTCAAAAGTCACTTGAGGTTGCAGAGGCATTTCATCCCTTGGGGTAGGTTTCCCCATCCTTTGGCAC
>APFE031047180.1:74711-85494 GCA_000404065.3 Pinus taeda | reverse complement strand
TGTAATGTAATGCCTAAATCTATTCAATGAATGCACAACAATTAGGAGCTCCTTTTCAGTTACTATGTAGTTCAACTTGATTTTTGACAGATTCTTACTGATGAAGTAAATGTCATAAGGTAGCTTTTCATCTAACTGGTCTAGAGTTGCTCCTATGGATTTGTGAGAGGCATCAACATGTATATGGAAAGGGAGGGACCAATTTGGGCCTCAGAGAACAGGTGCAGTGGTCAGCTTGTCCTTTAGGGTGTCGAAGGCCTCTTGACCAATTTATGGCCATAAACATTCAGAGTCTTTGGCCAATAACCCAAATAAAGGAGAAGATAACCTGCTGAAGTCTTTTATAAATCTCCTATATTATCCAGCTAAACCTAAAAAGCTTCTGACATCCCTCTGTTTTTGTGGCGGTGGGACCGTTTGGATGATGGCTATCTTATTTGGGTCCACGTGCAGTTCTTTTTGGGATATTGAATGACCTAGAACAGTCCCTGCAATCATCAAGAACTCACATTTTTTGAGACTAAGGGACAAGTTCATTTCAATACATTTGTTCAGCACCTTAACCAAGTTGGACAGAGCCTCCTGGAAATCACACCCATAGGGTGTAAAATCATCCATATAAATTTCCACTGCATCATGGAATAACTTGACAAAGATACTCAGGACTGCCCTCTAGAAAGTGGCAAGGGCATTACATAGGCCAAAAGGAAGGATGCTATAAGCGAAAGTACCCCAAGGAAAGGTGAAGATGGTTTTATCCTGGTCCTCTGGGCTAATCTAGATTTTATTGTACCCACTAAACCCATCTAAGAAAGAGAAAAACTTTTTCCCTACCAGGCCATCTAACACCTGGTCAATGAAGGGTAGAGGGAAATGGTCCTTCTTTATTGCTTTGTTTAGCTCTTTGTAATAAACACAAATCCTCCACTTACCATTTTTATTTGGAACCAACACCAAAGGAGAAACCCACTCATTGTCTGATATAGGGTAAATGAATCCTGCATCCAACAACTTTTGCAGTTCTTCTTTAACAATATCCTTGAGAGATGGATTCATTCTCCTTTGAGGTTATCAGACTAGTTTGAAACCTTCTTTGATATAAATGTGGTGAGTACACACCGAGGGGTGCACTCCCTTCATTTCTTTGTAACTCCAGGCAAAGGCCTCAAGATGCTCCCTTAACATGTTGCACAACTCTTCTTCTTGGTGTATAGAAAGAGGGGGGTTGATTTTCAAAGTTCTCTCAGGGCTAAATTCTATTGTTTTGACATGAGTAGGGTTTGAATAATCTAAGCATAGATCAATCTGATGGTTGCTATTGGTTTCCTTTACTACTTCCTCTAAGGAAAAGGTGCTAGGAGTTGGATTTTGGAGTATGTGTTCAATCAAATCATCTTCATTCGACTGTCCCCCTCCCATGGAAGTTTCTAAGGTATAGATTTTAGCATAGCAGACTTCATCTTCTTCCTCCTATTCTAGCCATAAAGGCCAATCATGTTCTAAGGATGGATAAATAGGAGGGTACAAGACCAATCACTTGGACAAATGACCATTTTTGAGAGTCATATTTCCAGCTCTGCAGCTGATGTAGGCATCGACAGTGGCTAACCAGGGTCTCCCAAGTATGAGAGGATAACCACTAAGCTTGGCCTTAGGCTAGAGAACTAGGAAGTCTACAGGGTACTCCTAGGAGTCGATGGAGACCATCACATCCTCGACAATCCCATCAGGGGCTACTGTGGAATGGTCTGCAAGTTGCAAGACTGTTGTGGTCTTTCTTAATGAACCCTAGAGATTGAGCTTGAGCATGGTGTCCTTAGTCATTACATTAATGGAAGACCTAAGATCAATCAAGGTATGTGGGACAATGGTGCCATTGATGTTCACATCTACTACAGGGCTTTCAGGGTCTAAATACTTTGGGAAAATCACTTGCCCCAACATTAAGTTGGAAAACTATCCAATGACATTAATGGTAGGGGTGTCTCTTTTTCACCTGCCTGGATGTTTGAAACACTTCTCTTTAATCAGTTCGTTGTAAATAGGTACATCCTTAATGGCTTAGAGAAGTGGAATTTTGACACATAGATTTTTCAATTCACCCAAAAGTTCATTCTCTTCTGGGGTAGGCTGGACTTGCTGAGCTAATCTTTCAAGAAAGGGTGGTGGATTCACTCTAGGAATACTTTCCTCTCTTTCCTCCTCACTCTCCCTAGGTGGAGATGGAGGTTTGTTGTCTAGGAGTACTCTCCTAGAACTTTGTTTGGGAGTACTCTCCTAGACCTTAGGTTGATTTCTTGAATTTCCACAGCATAAGCAGGGTAGGATGTCTCTCCAATGTATACCTATTATGCCTTTTTGTTGTTTGGGTTCATATTTGGCTGGGCAGACATCTGAGGTTGTTTATGTGGTGCAGGGTGTAAAAGTTATGGTTGAGTAGGAGGTGAAGGCAATAAAGATGGAGCATTGTTATATGGGGGCCTCCACCGCTGGGGTGTTGCATTCTGCTAAAGTTGTGGAGGAGTATATGGATGAAATCACTGGTTGGTTAGCTGGGAATGGTACTGAGGTGCGAAAGACCAAGGAGAAGGTGTAGACTAGGAGGGATGAGCAGGGGGTACCCAGGAGGGAATGGATGTGTTTTGGTTAGGGTTGTAATATGCACAGGATGACCCTTGCATGCTCTGCTAGTATGGACGAGACCCATGAGGTCTCCTTCGGTTTATGTAGCAGAGCTATTCAATCACCCCTTTAGTTCCTTGATACATAGATTTTAGTCTAGGTAGAGAAGGACACTTGTCTGTGGAGTAGTTTTCTTCACAGACTGAGAAGATTTATACCAGGTTTAATGGACATTCATTCCTAGGGTGCCTCCTTGTGAATCTAGGGTAGAAGATGGTTAATGTTCTCTCTGCTTCCTCCTTCTTCCTCTTGATGTGCATAGTGTCCATATGTAGGGAAAGGGTTTGCAACATTTCACTCTTGAAATCTTCCAACATATTTCCAATTTCACCTTTTATGGATGTGTTGGAAGACGATGAGCTGGCCATTGGTTGACTACCCCTACCCTTTTTCCTAGCTACCCTAGAATGGTTCTTAAAGAAAACCTTGATATCTTCATAGGGTAGCTGGTAGATGTCCCCTCCTGCTAGCAGGTTTAAGGTATCCAGAAGGTCTTCCCTAACCCCTTGAGTAGGACTAGCTTCAGTGACTCAGGATCAACTATGCGCCTGGCCCTTTTGTAGCAAAGCTGGAATCTTTCCTCATAATCCTCTAAGGATTCATCATGTCCCAAGGTCATTCTAAAAATTTCCTCTTTAGTGTCTTTGGACCTGCAGTAGTCCCGTTACTTATTGTTGAAGGCTTGCTACATTTGAGCCCGTGTGGTGATGCTATCCCTAGGTAAACCCATGAACCAGCACAAAGCTACATCTTTGAGAGTGGATGGGAATAATTTCAACTTCTGGTTATCAATGGTGTAATAATAAGTTCTACATATGATAATAAACTCAAACGAGAAAGTATTTGGATCTTTTGAGGTTAGTTCATGGAAGTGAGGAAGAGCAGAGGGGGTTATGTTTTTCATCTTGTCATCCCCATTGGTTTCTTTGATGGGAAAAACACCCTCAATTATTTCTCTATCTCCTCTGTCATTCCTATTTTCAGCCATTATGTCAATTGAAATAGGTTCTCCTTCTTCTTCTCCCCTTGTAGGCTCTTCAAAAATCTTTGGTTGTTCACCTAAGGGGTATTCCAATTCACAACCACTGAAGAAGAGGGAAGGTTGGCTATTTGAAGTGGTGGGGGTATTTGGCAAAATTTTTCCTAAGTTATCCCTATTCCTACGAGGCATGAAAGAAGTGTTTTTGTTTTGTGTTTTTTTCCAAGCTTTGAGACTAATTGCAGAATTGTAATAACAAACTGAATGGATACTAACTACTGAATGAAATATCACTTGCAGAATGGAAAATAAAGCAAACCAACTTACAATTACTCTTGCAGAAATGAAACTAATAGTAGAATGAAAGAGATAAGATATAGAAGAAAGAAGGCAGAAATCACATCTTACTCAGACACCTAGGGATACCAACTTTACTTTATCAACCCGGGGTTCGTACAAACTTGGAGGTGACAGTGCTGTATACACAAGTAGATGCAATGGGTCCACTCTTTGTCACTGTTGAGATGGTGATAGACCACTATGGTTTCTCAAACCAGCCTTCTATTGATTCAGAAGGAGTTTGATTTCTAATGAAGAAAAGGGAATTTTGCACTAATTGGGAGAATTGAAATATTGTTTATTGCAGTAAGGAAAGACTGAAATTAATGCTTTAAACACACCACTCATCGAACTAAATGCTACAAGATCTTGCTTCAGAATAATTCTAAGCTAACATGTGTGTAATCCTAACTATCCTAGGCATGCAATCTTAAATAACCAAACATTCTACTACTGTGCATATGAATGAACACAATAAATATTTTTTCCTTTTTGTCCTTTTTTGTGAAAATTTGAATACTAAATCTTCTTGGTGATGTGGCAGGTGGGTTAGAGATGGTGATGGAAGGTTAGATGGCTTGGGAGGCAAGTAGGGGTCTTCTCATATCTTTCTGGATGCTTTTTCCACAAATCAACCTCAGAACAAGCCACTACAAGTCATCGTACAGGATGCCCTAATTCTTCCTATAGGATGTCCTAATGCTTCTACAGGATCCCCTGTATTCCTACAGGATCCAACCGAGAGAAATATGGATGACTTGGAAGATGGTATAGGGTTGAGGGAAGGTGAATGATGGAAGAAACAAGTCAAGTGTGTGGCTAGGACTTCCTCAAAGCTCAAACCAAAGTTTTTAAGATGACTGGATTTGCTCAACAAACTTGGAAAGTTGTTCTTATGGAATGATGAATTGGTTGAAGGACTTGGTGGATTTTGGTGATCATGGATGGAAGAGGTTAGGCTGGTGTTGCTGGCATGAGATCCTCCTACACTATTGAAAGTCTTGCAATACATACATTACTGACATTTATTCATGAATCATATCAAACAAGGAAAATTTCTAATTGACTTAAGAAAACAAAATTTCATTATTGAGTTGCCTAATTCATGCATGGAAATACTTGCAGAATATTGTGAAACACCATGAGATATAATACAAAGATGAAGATATTAGAAATGGAACTTCAAATCTATTCTTGTAAATCGAAAAGATGCTAGCCTAAGTAGTATAAAACCCTAAATTCCATAAGAAATCAGAATTTTATCTTTTTGGGGATGAATAGGAGTTTTCCCTCAAACCATGGTCCCTGAAGGGAGGAGTGAGGCCAAATCCACCTAATATTAGCCTTTTTGGTATTCTTTTATCTCTCTAAATGTATTGCTAAAGAAATTCACAAATGGAAGCAAACTAATCAAATTCACCACTACTTGCAATGAAACAATGCTAAAATCAATTCAACACTTAATCTATGAAATAACCTAAACATACAAGTACAAGAAGAGGAGACTTTTCTGCTAGGGTTGGGCCCTAACCCAAGAGCTTCAGCCCTCTAATTCAACTCAGTGTTGGATCAAGGAAATGCTCATTCTCATTATCATATCAGAAAAATTACATAACAATGTTTTTCCACAAAGCTTGAACTTGAAAAACTTTAGTGCTCTTACATAAAAAACCTGAATCCTAATGAGGCTAGGCCTCATTATTTATATAAATGAAGTCTCCAAAAACTTCCTTAAATCTAGGGAGGCTTGGCTCCCAAACTCAAGATGAAATGGCTCTTAACTGTCACTGGCTCGGTTGCCCATGATCTTCATGACTTGGTTGCTTGCAACTCTGAGCTAGTGTGATTTGATTGAGGAATATTCGAATGAGTGAGGATTTAATGAGCAAGATCTATCTCCTATAATCTATCCTCCTTGTTGTTAGCAACTAAATCTTCCTTAGGTTGAAATAAGGCAAAAATTCAGGGTAACCACAAACCATGCTCACTCTAGTAGCCAACCCTACCAGAACAGGAGAGGGCTCTCTCCGTGTCACGCTCAGCAAATAAATAAGCAATACGGCCTTAGATGACTTACAATGAATATTGATTTTATGCTAGGTAAATAAATATGAAAGAAGTATTTTGATAGATGACTGAGTTTTCTGGGATGTATGGGACCAAAGAATAGTACGAGCAAAGAATTTAACAAAAAGGCACAGATTACTTCGTGAGGCAAGATAGGTGGAAAGTCTATCAATTAAATTCGAAATAATGTGAAATGGAAAGATTTTTTAGGAGGGTGAAAAGGGCATAAGTACATGAATCCTTTTCAACAGAAGAAGAACACAGAACATGAAAACATTCCCAAAGGCAAAGAAATAAACTGAATTCTACCTTTTCTTACTTAGAAACTTTCACTGGAAATGAATATGAATGAACTGTGAAACATAACGAAATACATATGAAATAGAAAGGAAATACATTTGCTAAACTCACACCACAGGAATCTCATGAACCAGAGCCACAACCTCTCATTAATTCTCTGTCAAAATATACAATGAGTAACTGAGTTTCTCTCCCACCGTCTCCCAGAAATTACAACCAACCATTTGCAAATGGTTTTTCATACAATAAATAGACTTTGCCGTTAGTAAATGGATCGACCCAAAGTTGGGGAGTTTTTTTCAAGCATTAAAAACTAGAAATGAGAAGCCAACCATTAGTGATAGGTGCAGCGTTACAAAAATAACAAAACTGTAGCGTAGATTTTTTGGGTGACTGCTCGCCTTCCTTTTGCCACTTGGATAGAGAACCTTTAATGAAAATGATTTTTAAACTTTGCCTTAGGTGTCAAGAAAAATGTATTGTAAATGAACGGGCCCACTTGGAGAAAATCGCAAATCGAAATTTCGCGGAGCGGAAGTGATTTTGGCCTTTGGGTCTCTGTGCGTCGCGCCCAAAACTGTATGCATTGTGCCACTTTGGAGGTGGTTTTGGGGTACTTTCTGAAGTCCAAATTGTGCCCAAGTTTTCTTGTTAGAAAGCACTCCCTGTCTCCTTTCGAACCCAAGTGGAATTTCTGAATTTGGTGCTCATTTGCCCCTCCAAAACTTCAATATCCCAAGACTGCTTCCTGTGTGTCAAAATAGGGGCAGAGAGGTCATTTTTTGAGTGTTTTTGACCTCTTGAGGACTCAAAACTTGCCCAAAATTATTGGCCATCCACCAAAAGTCATGATTTTTCATGTCAAATCCAAAAATATAATTGTTTTACAATTTAGAGCTCCCTAGCATAAGTGCGCGCCACGTGGCGCAGCGCATAGGGAGAAAAACCCTGTTTTTGTACCAAAATTTGTCAAAAGACAAAAAATGCCCCAAATTTTTTGAAATTTGGGCTGGAGCTTCTCTATGAAGTGTCATGCTGGGCCAAAGAGGCTTCAGCCAAGATTTGGAGCCGATCTTTCTCTTTTTGCCTCTTTTGGGTTTTTGTTGCCTTCCTCAATTTCACCTTCAAGTTCCTTATCCGAGCCTTGGAACTCATGTTATGTGCCTTGTAGTGATAAAACATATGCCTCAATAATGTTTTGTCCTTGTCGGCCTTTTCTAGCAGTCTCTCAAGGTGGATGTTGATTTGCTCGAGCCAAGACTCTCGGTCATTATTAATCTCTTGCTCTAATGGAGTGAGCTCAATCCTCCTCTGTTGGGAAGATCGGCGATTCTCACGGATGTTTTGCAGCTCCATGATCTCTTGCTGGTCTTCAAGCTATTTATTCCTCTACTCCAAGTATCTAATAATCCACTTAGCCCTCTCCACATTGAGAGATAAGGCTTGGATCTCTGTTTGCTACTCTTGGATGATCCTTCTAAGTTTGGCACTCTCCACATCTGTATCATCATCATGAATGAGAATTAAGTTCGTCTCTCGTTCACCTGATCGCCCCTCATCATGCATTGGCTCCTTGCCTCTATCCTGTACCTGTGTTGGTGATGTCAGAAATGAGGCCCCTTCCACCCCGGGTGGAGATAACACTCGCTTTGCTGCTGCGAACAAATGTCTAACGCCCCTCTGATATGTGATGAATAACGGCACACTAGCACTCTCATGGTGCTCATACTGATGAGAAGGACCACCTATCTCATGTTCAAACTCTGATAATCCTTGTGAAGTGTTGAAGAGGTCACGGGAGATGAAATCATCTGAAGTAATGCCCTGTAATCCAAGCTGATGAACCACCAAAATCTTAATAAGAGCAAAACGATAAACACTGTTAAGTTGTTGCTGAGGGGTTTTGTGCTGCATAAAGGTGTTCATCCTTTCTATGTTCCTGCAAATTAAATATGGGATGTTCATCATCCGTACCCTGGTAAAATGCATGAGCAACCTGATGTGATAAGCATATAAACGAGACAACCTTCCCTCACAACTGAAATATTTCATGATTAACTTCATTAGTGGAGCATATTCATCTTTCAGATATCAGAATGGAAAGACTCTTTTGAGATGCCTCAAGAAACCGGCTTTAATGTATGGCTCATAATGCTGTCGATCAATCTTCTGTTTCTTGTTCCATGGTTCTCCAACGTTAGGTATGCCAGTTGCTAATGAGATAGATTCAGGTGTAAGTATGAAAGTGACACTGGCTAAAATAGCGTGATATCCATGTAAGTGAAGCACAAAAAGACGAGCCAACTCATGATGAAATCGAACACTAGCCACCTTTTGACAAAACTCAAAGCATGAAAGATGCTGGAAACATGACATAACAAGAGGGTAGGCCTGCAATTCTATAAGGGTGGTTGGTTCTTCCCTAACATGTCTGCCACTTTTATGAGGTCTTCAGGGAGTCTGTTCTTCCGAGGATGAGTCAGTTTGGGTTTCCCTTTCATAATCCGATGAATGCTCAGATGCCATGACTGCTGTACCAAACTCCTTGAAGAAAAGATGCTGCTTTATATGGACTGTGCTTGGATTTCCCTTTAATGATGTATGAAACTCTGTGTTGTAATGCAATATAATTGAATTCTGCCACAAAGGGGAACAATGTAACAAGGGACTGTTAGGAAGGGGAATAATATGAAGGGATTAGGGATTATGGGGAGAAATTTTGTTTAGGGACATGTAGGAGGGTTTGGGAATTTTTATAAGGTAGGAATTTTGGGTTTTACATTTGAGAAATGAGTGGAGGGGATAGGGAATAGGAGTTTAGTAACGTTTTAGGGTAGGGAAAAATGGGAAAATGGAATAGGGGAGAAGGGAACGATGGAAAGAAGGGAAAGATGAAATGGAGGAGGAACCTTCGCATCAACACAATGAATTCGCAACCCTAGCAGCAATGGTTTTGATGAATTTAAGTGGTAGGGTTTAAGAGTTTTTATTGCAACCATAAGCGGCCATAAAACATCATCATTCTAACACAAAAATTGATGAGCAAACGAGATGTCGACCCTACCTGGCAAGTTCAAGGGATTAAAAGGCAATTTGTTGCAATTTGGAGCAAAATCAGGCCTTTATGTGTATGCCCCGCGCAGCATACCCAGTGCGTCGTGCCTGTGTTGTTTAACACTGTGTGGTCACGCCCAGTGCGCCGCACTCCCTCAGTGCACTGCGCCACTCCACCTGTGCGTCGCGCCTGTCAAGACACCTCCAACTTCACCCAAAACATGTGCTAGCTCTCACAATCCCTTTGAAATGCTTCTCTTTGACCTTGGTGTGAAAAATGACATTGAGTCTTATGCAAAATCTATATAAAGACATTGGAGTCATGGTTTTGATTTTTGTTTCTTCAAAACCCACGTTGGCAATGTTTTGTAATCTGTCAACATGATCATGAAAATATTTAAATCACAACTTTGGAAGGGCCTCCCTCTAGCCTGCATGGCTTTCTTGGACATGTTTGAAGACCAAATTGACTAATCCCTAGACCTAATGATTAAAATGACTCTTGTCCATTAAAAGATCAAACATTGACTGTCATGGACTTTAATAAACATTGATGAAAAGACCTAAGCCAACAAGTTCCAGACATGAGGGGTAGGGGTAATGACTGACAAGACCCTTCCATCAGATTATGGCATGCCCCTAGTGAAATGTAGCTAAGTGGATGGAGTGAGACACCTAAGAATGAAATACAGAAAGAGTTTTGATCTCTGACGGAGGACTGACAAGACCGACTCTAACATTGGCTCCAATGGGGGATGGTAGCTCCTTGGAGATGCCAATAAAAACAGATCTCTGGAAGAGCTAGACAGTGCCTTTCATCCATTGGGCTATGGAGTCATTATTTTGACAAACAACATAGGACTTTGACTCATTAATGAAACCAAAATCACCGAAAAACTGACTCAAATTTGATTTTGAAATGACTTGAAGACTGACTTGACAAACTCTAACCAAACTGAAATAAAATGGTATTTACAGTGACAATGGAAGCAGCGTCAACAACTCAGAAATGGTACCGCTTGAGCAACTGACCATTGATCGGCCCTCCTGGACAATCTTCCCCGTTCATTTCCTTCAGAAGAAAGGCATTCTGACACCGATAAGCTGCAACCTTGAAAGGACCTTTCCAGAGATTCTCAAACTTACCGTGCTTACCCTTTTCCTCATTCCTTGCATCCCACTTTAGCACCACATCATCCAACTAAAATTTGTCTGCCTTTGCTTTTTTGTCACAAATTTTCTTAATCTTCTCTTGCAGCTTGGAGGTGTTTTGGAAAACTTCTTCTCTGGTCTGCTGCAAGTGGACCATTTGATTCAATCTTCTCTGCATAGGATCATCTTCACTGCCGGCCTCCTGAAGAA
>APFE031047180.1:2161-48476 GCA_000404065.3 Pinus taeda | reverse complement strand
GTGGCTTACAATTCAAATGGTACTTTTATCTTTTGTTTGAATTCATTCTGTGTATTTGATTTCACTGTGTAATTACTTTCTGCTATCATTATTTGTATGCATGTGTATCAACAGGAAATCTTGTTCATACCACTATTGGATGACCTCATGATCTGCCTTATTATTTAATCATGTATGCGTTAATGGTATGAACCTTTAAAGTTTTGTAGTATCGCTTTAATCACTGTATCTGACTATTTAGTTACAGTAATCTTGAATTATTTAAAATCTGTATTTTGAGAATGCTGTTATCTACATAATTGTATTTTTAGAATATAGAACATCAAAAGCTACGCTTTAGAAGTTCAATTAGATTCCCGGGATAGTTTTAGTTACTTATATTGCTGTCAATAGTTTTAGTCATTCACCTATCACTACTATTATTCTCAAAGTCTCCATTCATCCCATTTATCTATTGCTGGGAAACTGGTCCCATTATCCCCAGTCGGAGCCACTTCACCAAACGGAAAAGGAGCTGCACTAACGTCCGGACCGGGTGGTTTCCCCCAATGTCGATGCAATGATTTTCGAGGCATCAACAGAAGGGGAATAATATGAAGGGATTAGGGATTACGGGGAGAAATTTTGTTTAGGGACATGTAGGAGGTTTTGGGAATTTATATAAGGTAGGAATTTGGGGTTTTACATTTGAGAAATGATTAGAGGGGATAGGGAATAGGAGTTTAGTAACATTTTAGAGTAGGGAAAAATGGGAAAATGGAATAGGGGAGAAGGGAACGATGGAGAGAAGGGAAAAATGAAATGGAGGAGGAACCTTGGCATCAACACAATGAATTCACAACCCTAACAACAATGGTTTTGATGACTGTAAGTGGTAGGGTTTAACATTTTTTTATTGCAACCATAAGCGGCGATAAACCATCATCATTCTAACACAAAAATGGATGAGCAACCGCGATGTCGACCCTACCTGGCAAGTTCAAGGGATTAAAAGGCAATTTGTTGCAATTTAGAGCAAAATCAGGCCTTTATGTGTATGTGTCGCACAGCATACCCAGTGCGCCGCGCTGTTTGACTGTGTCGCGCTCGTTTTGTTTAACATTGTGTGGTCGGGCCCAGTGCGCCACGCTCCCTCAGTGCACCGCGCCACTCTGCCTGTGCGTCGTGCCTGTCAAGACACCTCCAACTTCACCCAAAACACGTGCTAGCTCTCACAATCACTTTGAAATGCTTCTCTTTGACCTTTGTGTGCAAAATGAGATTGAGTCTTATGCAAAATATATATAAAGACATTGGAGTCATGGTTTTGATTTTTGTTTCTTCAAAACCCACTTTGGAAATGTTTTCTTTTGACACTTTTTCCATGATTTAATGCAACTATGTATTTCACTTTTCCTTTTTAGCTTTTTGACTAAAATGATGAAATTTTTGGCACTTTTTTGCAGGGGTAGTTGACATGGCATTTGGCAAAGGAAACCATGATTGCGCCTGAAGATTTCAACTGAAAACTTTTGAAAATTATTACAAATGACACATTGTTGACTTTTCTTCAAAACAAAGTTTTGAAGAACAGTCGTAATCTGTCAACATGATGATGAAAATCTTTAAATCACAACTTTGTAAGGGCCTCCCTCTAGCCTGCATGGCTTTCTTGGACATGGTTGAAGACCAAATTAACTAATCCCTGGACCTAATGACTGAAATAACTCTTGTCCATTAAAAGATCAAACATTGACTATCATGGACTTTAATAAACATTGATGAAAAGACCTAAGCCAGTAGGTCCCGGACATGAGGGGTAGGGGTAATGACTGACAAAACCCTTCCGTCAGATTATGGCATGCCCCTAGCGAAATGCAGCTGAGTGGATGGAGCAAGACACCTAAGAATGAAATGTAGAAAGAGTTTTGATCTCTGATGGAGGACTAACAAGACCGACTCTAACACTTGTCTCATTCAAGTCTTTTTCCCTTAATTAGCCAAAATTCCAATGATTTGTTCTCAAAAACCTACAATCAATGCACATTAGACCACTAGACATACATATTACTTTTACTCATCTCATTAAGAAAAATATAATTGAAACATGTAAGGAATTATGAGAAGAGTTGATTTTAATAAGCTTGGAGGTGTATTAAGGTCCCTATAGTTACCCGATGATGAGGCTCATCAACGAGTGGTGATGGTTCTTGTGTAATAGTGCCATCTGCACTCTCTTATTTAGACCTCAAATTTTCTTGGACGGGTGGTGTTGGTTCTTGTGGAGCAGCACCACCTGCACTCTCTTCTTTAGGCCTCAAGTTCATTTGTTCTAGTGATGATGGTGGTAGTTCTCCCCAAATATTTTCAACTAATGTTGAAGCAACATAAACCATGTCCTCAATTTCCATCCTTTCCACTTCAACCGAGCCCACAGGTGATGTTGATTCCTGTGGGGCAACATCGACTGTAACATCTTCCATCTCGATTGAGCCAACAGGCGATGCTGGTTCTTGTGGGACAACACCAGCTATGGCATCTTCCATCTCAACTGATCCAACAGGTGATGCTGGTTCTTGTGTAGCAGCATCAATTGTGGCGTCTTCCATTTTGGCCGAGCCAACAAGCGATGCTGGTTCTTGTGGGGCAGCATCCATTGTGGCACCTCCCATTTTAGCTGAGTCTTCATCATCCTCCCCTTATGTAGGTATGATGCCATCTAGTTCTTCTTATGACAATTCAACAAATTGCGGCCAAGGTACAGGAGTTCAGGCCAACGCTTGAATTACCAGTAGTTAGACCAACCCATGATTCGTGAGGACTACTAATACTTGCCAAGAGCGATGGGCAGATTGTGTCATCAATTGAAGACTTTTCCAGAGGAATAAAGGCATATTCAATGAATGAATTTGCGCATGCCAGAACCGAAGGGATGCTAACAATTTGAAATGATACTTGAACAACACCGTAAAGCGGCCTTCACAGGTAATGTACCTCAGCATAAAGTATGCAACTTCACCCCAGGGATAAGGTAGTGACTTACAATCATACCCCTTCCCTTTTTGGACTGTTCTTTCTTCAAATTGTAAAAATATTTCCAGGAATTCTAGCAAGGGAGCCTTCCACGAAAAGCACTTCTTCCCTTCCTGTGGAAATCCCTTGACGGTTGAGATGGTTTCTTCTGTAACAGGGATATTGAGACCCCAAACTCTTGAATGATCTTCTTCCAAGTTCAATGCAAATTCCACTGTAACAGTCTCATCAATCTATTAAAATATCTGTCCCAACTTGCATTTACAAAGACCCGCCAAACATCTGCATTACTGCAGACCAAGATTGTGCTCTCTGGTTCATCTCTCATAGTTTCTCCACCCATTCTGCTATAGCTCAGTAACAATACTTCGGAGTAGCAGAGAAACTGTTAGGGGAGAGTATCAACAGGTGATTAATCTGTGAAAGTCATAGGAAATAATGATAGCAGGGTGTATGAATGGCTATTTTTAGAAATATGGGAAAAATCCATGACATGTCATGGAAATAATGGCGAGCCATTATGGTAATTACGCCACAAGTTCCAAAGGACAGGTTCATTAAAATCAATATCTATTGATAAATGTGCAGAGTAAGGTGGAGTGGATGTATTGGCACGAGCTTTTTATCATGACGTCGATGAATCATTATTGAAATTGATTACACTGTCGTTTTTAAATATAGTTGTACTTCCCCCCAATTGAAAATTGATCACCTGTGGTCACCTTAAGTTATGTCAAAATAATTATGAATCAAAGCCACAAAGTCTATTCGGGGACATATCTGGCACTTCCTAGCGGAGTGACGATGCAGAGGAGTAACCGCATTGATGGTGTAACGACATTCGAGGAGTAACAACATTAAGTACTTAGAGAATTTTTTACCTCGGAGTAGCAACACCAAAGGAGTAACAACATCAAAGGAGTAACAACATTGGAGGAGTAACAACACTGGGTACTTTGAAAACCTTTCACCACGGAGTAGCAGCACCGAAGGAGTAACAACATGGGAGGAGTAACAACACTGAAGGAGTAATAACACCGAGTACTTAGAAAAATTCACCATGAAGTAGCAGCACTGGAAGAGTAACAACAATGGAGGAGTAACAACACTGGGTACTTATAAAATTTTTTTCCATGGAGTAGCAGCACCAAAGGAGTAACAACATTGGAGGAGTAACAACACTAGGTAATTAGAAACATTTTCACCACGGAGTAGCAGCACTGGAGGAGTAACAACATCGTGTACTTAGAAAATTTTTCTTGCCTCCATAGGATATAAACACCAGTGGTAGTACTTGTAAAAAAAACAATAGAGTGGTAAAAATATATATATATATATATTTTAATCAGAGGATGTAGAGGAGGAATTCTCTGTACTGACCACCTTCAAACCAGATTTATCAGAGAGATGTTTGATGAAGGCATCTTTAGAGGCCGGCTTATGAAACAGTTTGAGACCATGCCCATTTGCAATAAAAGAAGCATGTGTATCATCAATTGTGATGAGTCTGACAATTCCATTATCAAATACCTCATAAATATCGTAAGGCCCCATCCAACAAGAGAAAATATTTCCCTTAAAGTCCTTAAAATGAGAATCATATAGTAATGCCCAGTCCCCTTTATGAAACACCTTATTCTTAATAAATTTATCATGCCATTTTGTCCTTTGCTGCTAAATCGCAGTAGTTTTCTGGACAACCATTAAACAAATTTCATCTAGTTCATTAAGCTGGTCTAGTTGGTGTTTCTGAGCTTCCGAAAGGTCCAGTCCTACTTCAAGAGCTGTTCTAAGTGTATTGATCTCAAATTCTATTGGAAATAACAAACATTTACTGTAGACAATCTCAAATAGTGAAAACCATGTTGTATCCTGCCATGATGTTCTGTATACCCAAAGAGCTTCAAGAAGTTTTTAAGCCCAATCTTGGCGATGCTTTGCCATAGTCTTTGTGAGAAGGTTTTCTAATACCTTGTTCGTGCTTTCCACTTGACCGTTGGCCTAAGGGTGGTATGGGGATGTTATTATATGTTTGATCCCATACTTGTTCATATGTGATGTAAATTGCATTCCCCCATATGAAACTATCTCTCTCGGGGTGCCATATCGAGAAAATATCTTCAAATAAAAAGTCTGAGACCACCTGTTCTATGGATCTCACCACAACCTCGGCCTCAACCCACTTTGTCAGATAATCTGTGCAGACCAAAATATAAAATTTATGATGTGAAGACGAATTAAATAGGCCAATGAAATCAATAGCCCATTTCTCAAAATGTTCAAGGACCACTTGAGGTTGTAACAATATTTCATCTGATCGATCAAGCTGGCCCATTTGCTGGCAACTATCACATCTTTGGACATAATCTCTCGCATCCCAAAAGATGGAGGGCCAATAATATCCCATCTGTAACACTTTATGCCTGGTTCGTTTTTATGCAAAATGTCCCCCACATGGACCATCATGAGCAGCTTTCAGGACATCATAGATGTCATCTTCTACTACACAACGTCGGATCTGCTGGTCAATTCCTAAATAAAACATATATCCTGCTATCCATGAATAACGGGTACTATGACTAATGATCTTTCATTGTTCCCTGTAAGACAAATGCTTGGGTACCTTACCTGTAGCAAGATAATTAGCAATATCTACATACCACAGAGTGTGAGTAGAAATTGCAAAAAGATATTCATCCAGAAAATTATCTTCTACAGGTTTAGCTTCATCATTAATATCTAATCTAGACATGAAATAAACAACTACATTATCCCTGCCTAGTTTATCTATGATGGTAATGTCAAATTCTTGAAGTAATAATAACCACCTTGTGACACGCCCAAGAGTTACAACTTTATTCATCAAGTACTTGATTGCTACATGGTTAGTATGCACAAAAGTAGGATATCCAGTAATTTAATGCCGAAATTTATTAACAACATAAATAACAACCAAGAATTCCTTTTCTCTTACCATATAATTTAATTCAACAGGTGTTAAATTCTTGCTGACATAGTATACCCCATATGAATTCTTATCCTCTTGCCGTCCCAAAACTGCCCCTATTACTGTTTGAGAGGTATCAATGTGGATGTGAAATGAGAGTTCCCAATTAGGACCTCACAAGATTGAATCTTAGAAGATTAGTTCCTTGATTTTTACAAAAGCCTCTTCACACTTATCTGTCCACAAAATTTCTGCATCTTTAGTTAACAGCTAAAAAAGTAGGAATGCTATTCCAGAATTTGTTTCCATAAAGTGTCTATAATAGCAAGCACAACCAATAAAACTACGTAGCTGAGTTGGTAT
This sequence comes from Pinus taeda, assembly GCA_000404065.3. Classification (NCBI taxonomy): domain Eukaryota; kingdom Viridiplantae; phylum Streptophyta; class Pinopsida; order Pinales; family Pinaceae; genus Pinus; species Pinus taeda. The sequence goes on along the minus strand of APFE031047180.1, from coordinate 42,154 downwards.
CTTAGGTATAGGAAAATGAAAAATTACCTCTACCTTGGCCGGACCAACTTGAATTCTAGCAGCTGAAAACAAGTGTCCCAACACTATACCCTCTCCTCTCATCATATGACACTTAAATGTACTTAGATAAATATGCATTTGTATACATATTTTAAGCACCTTCTCCAAGTTTGCTAACCCTTCTTCAGATCATCCCCCATATGGTGTAAAATCATCCATATCAATCTCAACACTATCATCAACTAGATCCGAGAAAATCCCTAATATTTCACTTTGGAAGGTAGCAGGGGCATTACAAAGGCCAAACGGAAGGACCCAGTATGTGAAAGTCCCCCGAGGGCATGTAAAGTGGTTTTATCCTGATCCTCAGGAGCTATTCATATTTGATTATACCCACTAAACCCATCTAAGAAAGAGAAAAACTTCTTCCCAGTTAAGATATCTAGGACTTGGTCAATGAAGGGTAAGGGAACATGATCCTTTAAGATTTCTTTGTTCAACTCCCTATAGTACACAAAAATCTACCACTTACCATTATTTTTGGGAACGATAACTAGCAGAGACACCCATTGACTATCTGAGATAGGGTAAATAAATCCTACATCTAGCAACTTCTGAAGTTCATCCTTGACAATGTTTGTCAGAGCGGGGTTCATTATTCTTTGGGGTTGTCTCGCAGGCCGACAATATTCTTTGATGTATATATGATGAATGCAAAAATCAGTAGGGATACCCTCCATATCTATATAATCCCATACGAATGCTTCCTTATGTTCACGAAGAACTTTCAAGAGTTGTTCGGTCTGGGATGGTGAAAGGTTCGGGTTAATATCCAATGTCTTCCCTGGCTCAATTTCTATAGGGATACTACCATTGGGTGTAATCACAGGAATATCTTTGTCTTCAATGTCCGATTCAATAGTTTCTTATGTTTCATAGCTCATACCAGATTCTAGAAATTGACGAGTTGTTTCAGAAACGACATGGGGGCTGCTGATAAAAGTCTTAATAGTATCATCTTCCGTCTTATTTTTAAAACATAGGGCTTGACTAATAGTAAGGACTAGTATAGTTTCCTCGCTTTCTACTTCAGGTTCTTCTAAAGGTAGGGAATTTTATTTAAATATTTTTTTCCTAATGAACTTGGTTCCACAAGGGGGTAAAGAATAAGTTTCTTTGCGTTTTCCCCATTAGATATCACCATCTTTCCTGACCGGCATCCGATATAGGCATCTGTAGTTTCTAGCCAAGGTCTTCCTAAAATTAGAGGGTGGCCACTAGCTGGGGAATGTGTTTGTAACACTAGAAGATCAACGATATAATTCCATGAGTCGACTGAAATTGTTATGTCTTCCAATTTTCCTATTGGCCTTGCTATAGATCTATCTGCTAATTCCAAGACAATAGGAGTTGGTTTTAGATTTCATAGACCCAATGTGAGCATAGTTTCAGATGTGATAGCATTAATTGCAACTCCCAAATCGACCAGTACATTCAGGATGTCAACCCGTTAATCTACACTGTCATATTTGGGTTCCCTGGATCTCCATATTTCACAGGTACAGGTTTTCCTAGCATAATGTCTGATATCTTCCACATAACATGAATGTGTTGATGGTGCTGGACCCACCAACGTGTCAAGGGATCTCCCCGGTAAGAAGTCCCAATTAGACCTCAGACCATGTGGTGTAGGAGTCCTAGCAGTGGGTTGTATGGTAATGCTTTGACCGTAATTTTGCACAGAGAAAAGTAAGATGTCCCTATTGGTAGCAAGGGTGTGACAACTACGACGAGTCAAGGAAGGTTCATGAGAGGTTCTAACACATGGGGAGAGAGGTGAGTGTGCCCCTTGGAAACCTATCATAATACTCAGATTGGAAGGGAACACACAAGCAAAGATGCATCACCAGCTGGAAAGCAAGATAAAAAGCAATCCAAAGTGATGTTTAAGCCAACAACACATCTGCAAAAAGATTCATACAATTGCATACAAAATAGTTCATACACAAATGCGTAAGTTAAATAACATACGTTGCTACAGCAACCGGAATAGTCCAACTACAATAAAAACATATGCATGAAAATGTGTTGGCTCTGTTATATTAAGAAGTGTAAGTTCCAGCCATACAATACATCCATGTCCAACCACTAGTCCCAATAGTGGAATGTTACAACCACAACCACCTGCTCCTCCAAAGAGATATACTAGCTCTACGTAGTGGAGAGGCCAAGGCACGTTACAATACTATCTAAGCTTTCTCTAAGAAAGTACTATCAAAGCTTGGCTCACCAAAAGCTTCTACAATGAGTTATGAGGTACTATTTATAGCAAAGGGTGGGGTGACCTTTGACATTCCCCTTTGAGACCATTCATCTACCCTCATGACTCTTCAACTACTCTATGAGTGTTACATTCAAATATTGACATTTGAACTTCCACTTGACAAGACATTACATTACAAGGCACATGTGCCCATGTGATAAAAAATGGATTGAGAAAGCCATGCAAGACATCACTGACACTTAGACCATTGTGGTGAGACCAACTCTTTGACATGCTTGTGATGGTCGAAGGTGATGAGCTGATGCCAAGCTTGGTTGTCTGTGATGGTGTTCATGCGCTGAATGGTGACATCTTGCTGAAGCGAACTCTTGCCTTCGTTGCATATGGGTGCACATATATGGCTCCTTTGCCCAACTCATCTGATAGAATGCGCATCATAATCCTGGTGTGACCAGACCGGAAACATGTTGATGCATAGTGTCTACACTACTCTCCAAGCATGTATTGGTGGCCGTGCGCATCATCTTATTGAGGTGCATGTTCAGCTCTAGTCGGACTTGCTTCTTGTCCTCGCCTTGGTGAGTGTGCCGAATGGGTGGGATCATATGCATGCACACAACGACATGAATTCTGTTACATTCCCTTGCATGCGATCAACAACACTACTCACCTTGTATTCTTCGTGCCAATTGCTAGGATGGATCTATAACTTGTACGGGTGTAGTTTCATTTGTGAGTGCATGTTGCACCCCCTGCTGTACCTGTTCCTGCTGCAACTCATTCTCTCATCTATGAAGCTCCTGTTCTTCCTTGAGTTGTTGCTTCAGCACATGCAACTCCTTCTGTGTTCCGTTCTCTACCTTCGTGCGATCTTCATGTCGTGTTGTCACCTCATAGCCTGAGTCTCCAAAGTGTCTTTTATCACAAGTGGATTTGCTTGAGCTTGCAACTTTGTTCCATCTCTATGTTGTCAAAAAAATTCCTCTTGCATTCATTGCATCTGGTATGTTGCCTTTAGATGCTATCTTGTCATGATTCTACTGCCATCATATCTTGATGTCCTTGTCTACGAACAATTCGATGTCTTCATGGGTACACAATTTCATAGACACTTGATCGACTGCATCCCCAAGTGTGCTCTGAACTGTGTCTTCAACTCTTCTGTCTTGAAAACCATTGTACCTGTGCTGTTGAGAGGTAGATGAACACTTGCAATACCTAGATACATGGAAACACTCATGGAAAGTAATCCATTAGTCGAAAACCAAAACAAAATTGAGAACTGACTTATAGTATACCTGTGTGACTGATCATGAAGGTTGCGCAATTTCCGCTGGGAGGTTGGGAGACTGACTGCCACAACTGCGCAAGGCATAGTTAGGGCTGTCAGTAGGCTGATTGACTGCTGGAATTGCATAATGCATAGTCTAGCCTAGCTTGCTAAGGACTGAAACTGTGCAATGCGCAATTTCAGTCAGCAATGACATGTAACCAGCAAACTACATTGCACAGTTTCTGCGGCCAACAGGACACTCCCTCCAAGAATTGCGCAATGCATGCTTGGAGGTCAATGCCTGGCTATACTTGCACAATTTATGGAGGCAAGGCAGAGCCCATTTCTAGAAATACGCAGTGTTATCCAAGTAAGGCATGGTGTGGGCCAAGGCAACCTACTCTGGCCGACGGGTGACTGAAAACATGAGAAGTGTGAATGCATGATGAGATGATTGCAAACAAGAGTGAATGATCATTCATACAAAAAACAAGCGTAGGATTCAGAAAACGGGAAAGCATGCATGTGTGTGAAGTGAGTTGTTGCAACAATGACAATCCGTGCAAAACAGTGTCATGCATACACGAAAACTGAAACGATGCTTCTACAAACTAACATGCATCAAAACAATAGCAAACACTCACTGAAATCAAGAAGACAACACTCACACAAAGTGAAACACAAAAAGTGACAAAAATGCAACGTAAGACATGGAAGGTGGGCTTACCCCAAAACATCTAAGCTTAATGTGGGATGTCAAAGCTGCAAGGTCGATGTGAGGAATGAGCTCTGTAGCATTCGGTTCATGAGTTTTGATAAAATAGAAGATGTGACATGCATGCCACAAATCTAGGAAGAGCGGCACTTGGTGGGAGGCTTATGAAATGATCATTGCATGCAACCTCCAAATGCTAAAAGTAGATCCCTGAATCAAGGGATGCCTTTGCATGTTGCCTTAGGAGAAGCAACCCATGTGTTGGGGCTTGGTTTTGCCTAATTTTGACACCCTTTTCCATACTTTACCTCTCCCATTTTGAACCATATTTAACCCCTATTATGCCTATTTTGGTTATAATATTGATGTTTTTTCCAAAAGGGTGTCGTAGGCTAAAGGTATGCAAATTAAAATGAAAAAGCATCTTTTACCTTAACTTTAAGTATTCCTTACAACTAGTTGTTTTTTATTTAATTACCATGCCAACTAATCTAGAGTTCTTGTGCAGGTCTATTTTGATTCGGAAACAGGCTCATAATTCCTGCAGACAGCTGTGCATTCCTATTTCCTGCAAACACTCCGAAATTCCCGCAGCTGTGGATTTCTTGTAACAGCCCAGATTTCGTGCAGCAACATTGGCGGATAGCTATGTTCCATGAATATCTAAGTCAAATGGGAACATGGGTTTTATGGGGAATATATCACATATGGATGCTATCCAATTGTCCGCTTCAAATCTACCAACAATACTTCCCATATTCATAAACCTTCTCTCGTTGGCCATTTGAAGGAAAGCTACAACCATGTAATGAATTTCGTCTAATCCATGCTTTCAGTCATGGATTAGACCCAGTATGACTAAATTTAATATTTTGTAACAATACTGTTAGCCAATGGCTTAGATTAGTAGAATACCTTACTTCGAGCCATATATGGGCTTTTGTAAATGTATAAATTCTATTCTAGTTTTTATGATAGGGGGTTGCTGGGTTGGTTTCAGCTAAGACTGTATATCAGATTGTATTCCACTGTATCTTTTTCATATTAATACAAAGATATATGTTCTATCTACTTCAGTTAGCAAGCTCTTTTAATTTGAAGGGGTTGTGAGTAAGGGAGGGCCCGCTTTTCTCACAACTCCCGTAGTTTAGTGTTTATGCACTTTATTTTTGTTATGTAATAATAATTCATTTTTACAGCTAGTGCACTCTTTCTAATATATCAACAACACTGCATTAAATGGACTAGTTTCCTGTTAATGTGTGGAATTCATTTAATGAAAATTTGATTTCTAATGTTGAGCGAATTTCTGAGTTTGATGTAAGTTGATTTCTATATCTTTTCCTAATCATCATCAACAACCTTAAGAGCTATATAGGGATGCTTGATCCGCTCTATAGCCTTTGTTGCTAAGTGATTGATGTAGGAAAGAGTCATTGGTTTTGAATGATTGCCTAGTTAGATTAATCAACACTTGCAATGTTAAGCCTACATATATTTGTGGAGCATCTCACAAGCTTACCTGCCCTGAGTTGATGATTTATGTTAATCAAATCATAAGGGTATAATTTGATTCAACATTTTAGCGTCATTGTAGTTTTGGTAGGATGTAGCTCTCAGGTGGTTTTTGGGGTTGGCTTCAAATTCCATTACAACTTGGAAGGAAATGAAAAAGGTATTCTTAAGGAAAAATCAAGATTATTGCAAGACTAGGGACCTCAGAGAAGAAATTTTTGGCATGAATCAAAAGGAGGGGGAGAGTCTTCAGGACATGGTGGAGAGATTTCAGTATAATTTGTAGAGATCCAAAATGAATCAACTGAGGAAGCATACTAAAAGAATAAGTTTTCTCAGAGCATTAGACTAGAATCTATGGAGATTTTGAATTTGATGGGAGGAGGTGACATATCAAAGTTGGGCTATGGTGAAGTATGTGAGATATGTTGGTGATATTCAAGATTAAATTCTAAAGTTGGAGGAGGAACAAGAGATACTTCTTCCAAACTTGTCAAGTCAATTGCTAGAGCTAGAGTAACCAAACCTGAAATGGGTAACTTATTTGAAAATTTTAAGACTGATATTCTTAGCACATTATCTTCTCAATTGGATTTTTTTTAGGTTAAGAAGAAACAGGAGGAATTGGAAAAATCCCTGGTCGTGTTCTGTTCAAAATGTAGGAAGAAGCATGCCTTGAGGGAATGTCCTATAGATAACATATAGGTATGCCGAATCTATGAGGTAGATCATTCCACTAATCAATGTCCCTCACTTCCTGAAATCAGAGCAACATATCTATCAGATACAGGAGCTATCAATGCACTTTATGCAATGGCACCTCAAAGATCATGGCAACCACGTGCTGCAGGTATGGCTCAGTCACATTTTCAAGTTCCTTATAATCAAAATCAGATGTGGAATATTCCAATGCCATGGTAACCTTGGCCTCCACAATAGCCTTTGCAGGGGAACTTTTATTACCCTACCACACAGAATTTTCCTTCTCAAAAATTGTATCGTACACAGCCCACACAACAATAAATGATTCAACCTCGACAACAACAACTTCAGTTGCCTGCCCCACCAAATCAACCTCATCCTATGCAACTTCCTACCCAACCAATGTATAACTCTAATAATAAAATCATCCAATCCACTCACAACATTGGATTGGTCACCTATCCCACTTTTCCTACCTATTGTATTGCACCACAGTCACTGCAGGAAATTTATGTTCCTATGTTACAGGAATTTCATGTGTCGCTACAGGAAATCCAGCTGAGGTCAGGAAAAGTAGTGAATCGGCCGAGAAGAATTGAAGAGATTGAAGAGGAAGATACTCTAGAAATTCCTGAAGTTGAAACCACAATTGAACCAGTAGAAAAACCTACTTCAAGGCCACAATAACCTTCCTCATCCCATACAATCCAACCACCTTTTCTAGAGAGGTTGGAAATGAGATTAAAAAAACCCGAGTTTGATCTTGTGTCGGAATTGAGAAATGTATGCATTAAGATCCTGCTACTGCAAGAAATTAAATATATCCTGATCTATGCTAAAACAGTAAGGGAGCTATGTACCAAGAGACCAGGAAGACAAAAGAGAGAACTCTCTATAATTCAAGTAGGTGGAAAAATTAAAAGTTTAATGTATACCGGATTTGTTACTGAAAAATATACAGACCCTGGAATCCCTGTGGTTACCACATTTATCAATGGACAACCTATAAAAAACACTTTAATTGATTTGGGTGCAGCCATTAATGTGATGACTATGGAGACCTTATCTAGAATAGGAACCTTTGATTTATTTCCTACTCCTACCATGTTAGAATTAGCAGATAAGTCTAAGGTAAAGCTAGAGGGGGTATTAAAAGACATTGTCATGTCATTAGATTCCTGGAAGTACCCTACAGATTTTTATGTTCTTCAACACAAAGCTAACTTAGGAGGGCATCCTTTGATCTCGGGGAGATCGTGGTTAGCTACGACAGATGCTTATATAGGGTGTAGGTCCGAAAACATGACCATCACTCATGGGACTGAAATAAAGCACATTAATTTGTATCCCCCTGCTCAACCTCTCTTATGATCAGAAATACACATTAGGTTGAAGAAGAGCATGATTCAGAATGTACCCAACTAGTTTTGAAAATTGCCCAAGCCATGAGCCTTAAAGAAAATTCAGAAGAAAATTTCATAAATTGTTGTATTTCTAATCCCGATTTTTTGCAGCAAGAAGAAGGGTAGTCTAGTCATAATTTAGATTTCATTACTAATATGAAGGATTTTCATGAGTATAATACTGTAGCTGAACTACATTCAGACTTATTATCTACATTTCCTACATATTCCATGACTGAATGGGGGAGTAAGGTAGTTGAAATTTTTCCTGAAAAACCTTGAATATTAAGTCTGCCTTAACCCCTGAACAGGAAAAACATTTATTTCAAGCATTGAAAAAATTTTCAGACACTTTTTCTTGGGAATACAAAAATATGAGAGGCATTCACCCAGACAAATGCATTCATCATATTTATATAGAAGAGAAAGCTAGGCTCGTGAGACAGTCACAAAGGAGGATGAACCCCACTTTAAGGGAAATTGTGAAAGATGAATTGCAAAAATTGTTAGATGGAGGGTTCATGTATCCTATATCAGATAGCTAGTGGGTATCTCCATTGGTTATTGTCCCAAAAAATAATGGTAAATGGTGAGTGTGTGTGGATTACAGGGAACTAAACAAGGCTACCTTGAAAGTTCACTTTCCCTTGCCTTTTATAGACCGAGTTCTGGACACTTTACTAGGAAAAAAATATTTTTCCTTCCTAGATGGGTTCAACGGGTACAATTAGATTAGGATAGCTCCGAAATACCAAGAAAATACTACATTCACATGTCCCTGGGGAACCTATGCATATAGGGTATTACCATTTGGTCTATGTAACACACCAACCACATTCTAATGGTCGGTCCTTGGTATTTTCTCTAATCTTTTGCATGATTGCGTAGAAGTTTATATGGATGATTTTACAACCACGGGTGATACTTTTGAAGAAGCTTTACATAATCTTGAGAAAGTTTTGCAGAGATGTAGAGAAACTAATCTCTCATTAAGTAATGAAAAATGTTTTATGTTATGAATGAAGGTATTGTTTTGGGTCATCATGTTTCTACTGCAGGAATTAAAGTTGATCCGTCGAAGATTGAAGTCATTGCAAAGCTACCCCCACCAACCACTCAGAAGGGAGTCCGAAGTTTCCTTGGACATGCAGGCTACTATAGAAGGTTTGTTGAAAATTTTACAAAGGTAGCCTCTCCATTATTTAACTTATTGACTAAATAAGTTGAATTTCATTAGGATGATGAGTGTCAAGCTGCATTTGATACACTCAAGGAAAAAATTTCTTCAGCATTGGTCTTGAGAGGCCCATATTGGAAATTTCATTTTCATATTTCTGCTGATGCCTTTGATTCAACCATAGGAGCAGTATTGGGACAAAAGGAGGATCCTGTAACCCATGCTATTTATTATGTTCGTAAAAATTTAACTCCTGCTGAACTGAATTACATGGTAACTGAAAAAGAATTCCTTGTTGTGATTTATGTTATTAATAAGTTTAGACATTACATAACCGGCTATGAAGTTTTTGTACACACCAATCACTCTGCGATTCGATATCTCATGAATAAACTCGTTACTAATGGTAGGATTAGTACGTGGCTTTGTTTCTACATGAATTTGACATCACGGTATTGGATAGGCCTCGAAAGCAGAATCAGGTAGCTGATTTCTTATCTAGACTCAACCATGCAGGTGAGGATGTGCCTGTTAATGATAGCTTTTCTGATGATTTTTTTTTTGCTATTTCTATTAAAACACCTTAGTTTGTAGACATGGCTAATTACCATGCTACAGGAAAGTTTCCTCCTTACCTTTCATCTAATCAGAAAAAGAGAATTATTAGGAAAAGTGTTGATTACTCTCGGATTAGGGGAGATCTTTTTTTCATTGGACCTGATTTGATTATCCACAGGTGTGTCTTGGAAGATGAGGTCTATGAAATTTTGAGAGTCTGTCATGATGAATTGTGTGGAGGACATTTTGCAGACAAGCGAACAGCTTATAAGATCCTTGCTCAGGTTACTATTGCCCAAGTCTTTTCAAAGATGCAAGGGAATGTGTCCGGAAGTGTGATAATTCCTAGAGAATGGGGTGACCTGTACAATCACACGAGATGCCTTTGGAACCACAGGTTCTCATAGAACTATTTGAGAGGTGGGCTCTTGATTTTCTAGGTCCCATCAACCCTATGTCCAAAGGTAAGAAGTATATTTTATTTTGTACCGATTATGTTACAAAGTGGGTGGAGGAAAGAGAACTACCTCGAGAAATAGAGAAAATAGTGGTAGATTTTATTTATTTTTTTGATATTTTTGTGAGATTTGGGTACCTAGGGAAAGAGCCACTGATCAAGGTACTCAGTTTGTGTCAAAGCTTATGCAGGGAATTGTGCCGAAATATCAGATTACTCATCAGAAGTCCACCCCTTATGATCCATAGGCCAATGGGAAGGAATCAACAAATAAGGTGTTGGAGACAATCCTTACCAAGACAGTGCAATTACATAAGAAGGATTGGTTTGATAGACTCCCTGAAGCATTGTGGGCCTACAGGATCACATGGAGAAATACCACTAGCTTTTCTCCATATGAATTGGTGTATGGAAAGAAGTTTTATTGCCCATTGAATTTCAGATCAAAACTTTTAAAATGGAAGCAGATTTGGGTATAGACCTTGACGAAGCTCAGTAGTAAAGAATCCTGTAGCTCAATGAGTTGGATGAGATTAGGCAGGATTCTTTTTAGCATACTGACTTGATTAAGCAACAACGAGCTAATTGCATGACAAGTACATTAAAAAGAAGTAGTTCAAAGAGGGAGACTGGGCATTGTTGTATGATTCAAAATTTAAGAACTTTAAAGGAAAATTTAACACACATTGGCTAGGCCCCTATGAAATTGAGAAAGTCTTTGATAATGTATATGTTCGGGTTAAAACCGTTGATGATGGGAATGTTACCTTCTTAGTGAATGGGCACAAACTCAAGTTATATCAAAAGCCCCAATCCAAGGAGGAATTTGTGGAAGAAATTGTGAAGAAAAGAGAGCTGGAGATGGTAAGAGAAGGGATCATTCCTTCCACTATCTCTCCCTGATTTCCCGCTGACACAATGAGCTCACTCTATTCCTCCTCGTGCTCGGTAAAACATGAGAGGAATGTCTATTGGGTATAGGTTTATTCCTTTTTCCGGGCCCAATGGACTAATTAAGAAAAAGGAGCCCCCTTGGAGTCTTCTTTCCAAGTATTTCAAACTCTCTAAAAATGAAATCTGGTGAGCATGGATTGCCCTGGGCTCGTTAAAATTATGGTTTAGTAGGATCCTCTCAATAAATTTTGTTTTTAGTTAAACCTGGATGCTCGTGTTGGACTGATGTGGGATTTCTTAAGGCCCTCCTTCCAACAATCTTGTCCCATCGACATCAACAAGTTATCTAGGTGCAAGATTAGAGTCCTATGATGCCTTGAAGCTTGTATGCCTTTATGATAGGCTATCTCGTCAGCAGCAATGGGGAATCACTATGGCTTCTTGACTGTTGGATGCTACAGGGGGGTTTGATAACAACTCATTAATTCACACCTTATTGGATGCATTAGGGTACCTTGGTCCTCGCTCTCTTTAAAAGTGATGGGCCTCACATTGGTTAACAATTGACCTAAATGGCTAGTAATCCATGAGCTCATTATACATTCGACATCAACATCTTTATTCATGTGTAGTGAACCGTACACAATGAGGGATAAGTGTTGATTGATGGTTCGATTTCCTGCAGAATCTCCACAAGTCATGGTCTGATTTCTTGCAGAAGTTCCACAAGTCTTGGTCCAATTTCTTGCAGAAGTCCCAAAATTCTTCAATTTTCTAGAAGGATCAACAATCACGGTTCCATTTCCTGCAGAAGGCTCAGTGGTCTCGGTTCCATTTCCTGCAGTGACACCCTTGTTTTTTGAAAAACAAAAAGCATAGACAAAGAATTAATTTAAAATTATTTAAAAAGTACTGATAGATTTTAATTGCTAGTCAAGGTCATGAATTATGAAGTCATATATCTAATTTAACTATTAGGTGGGTTGTCATCTCAAGGACATGCATGCATCACCCAAAGTACTAGACCGTTGGCAGGTAAGAAAGGTAAAGTACAGCTGGCCATAGGACACTTGAGGTAAAGGGTAAATAATGCTTTAATTTTTAACATTTCTATGATTTTTCAGCTATGGTCACCCTTGCAGCAAAACGCGGCTGTAATCTAATGCATTATGACTCCAGCTCCTCACCCACTCGCCATGATTCTGACACGATCAATAGACATACTCCCCATATCTTCTTGTAGGTCGTATCATGATGATTATCATGATCACAACCTGTCTCTCAAAATTCCCATGATTTTTGATAACTTTCTATAATAAGCCCTCCCTTGTCGTGCACGTCCATTGCAAAGTTTAAACCCGCTATTTTCAAAGAAGTGCATCTGAACTGTCTTCCAGTCTTTCACTATGTCGAAAGTACATGACCCCGTAAACTTTGAGCCACAAGGGCCTGAGTTGCTGGAGGCCAACCCTCGCAGTAAGGTGAGATTGGAAAAAGCAGGGTGGCTGCCATTTTTCGAGCGATTCAATGGCCACAACTTGGAAGTGAAAAAATATTTCGCCCTAAACCTGAATGGCGATAAGGTTCAAGTTGGAGATGTCCAATTCAATTTGATTGAGGGCTTGGTAGTGCAAGCATGCAGAATTTCACAGTTGGGAGAATGTTGGTTTAAGAATCAGCGTTTCAACAAGGGCTTGTGTGCATCATTCCTCCGTAAAGAGCATTCGGACCCTGACTAGAGTAAGGGAATTTCACAGGATTTCTTGAAGAGTAAGTACCAGAATGTATTATTTTTCATGCAGAAATACATAACGTGTGAATGTCACTTTGGGCTTGCATTCCTATTTCACATTTGGCTCCTCGCCCATTTTCATGACAAGCCGTTGAATTTTCCCTATTACTTAAGGATGTCTCTGATGAAGATGTTGATGATGACGAAGGAGAGGGGGGCCAATTTAGAGGAAAAACTCTATCACCATGGGCTCGTGAAAATCATCCTGGTGGAGGTTTTGAAAGACAAGAAGTGGACATGGGAGGAGTTCCTGGCCAAAACTACTTTGCAATGAGGATTCTGATTCCTCAGATTCCATGGAGGAAGCACCGACAGATAAACTGAAGAAAAATCCGTGGACGTGTGGGCTACAGATAAAAGAAAAAGAGGAAAAGAATAAATCTGACCCTTTAGAGTCTATAGAGGAAAAACCAGTGGAAAAATTGAAGAAAAAATCATGGACTTAGGGGCCACTTGTAAAGAAGGAAAGAAGAGACGACCTTGACTCTTTGAAGCCCACCGAAAATAAGCTTGTAGAAAAACAAAATAATAAGAAGCCTCGGACCCTTGGCTATAGACGAAGGAAGGAGAAGGAGATGAGGAAGTGGTGGTGACAGGGGAGACTATGGGAAAACAACCTAAGGCGAAGAATGGCACTTCCACATATGCAAAAAGATTTACTAGAAGCCAGGCTGTTCAATTGGCTATAAAGGATACTACGGATGCATAAGTATTGCATGAGACACCAGATAGGAAGAAGGAGAAACACCACAGCCCAACCAAAGGTAAAGAGAAGATCGAGTTAGTTGAGTTTATCGGTGAAGAAGCAACATCCTTTCAGGACTCCCCATTACATGAAAGGGAGAATAACACAGAAGGAGAACAACAAGCAAAGGAGGACCTTGGGTCCCCTCAATCCCTCTGAGGACATCAGGAAGGGGAAGTAACCCCTCAGAAGAGACGATCTCTACAGGAATTGGAAGAAATTATCACCGAGCTCACCATTTCGGAGAGAGACTTGAGAAAGGAAAATGAGACCCCAAAGGAGAACAACCTGCGTATACAAAAAGAACATGAAGAGTGGGTTCAGAAAGCAGCCTAAATTATGAAAAAGAAGTAGGCTAGGATCGACTGTCTGAAAAAGAAGAATGAATTATACAAGGGTCAAATTCCTTTAGAATCTAGTGGTAACCAGATGGACCAGTTGGTAGAGGTAGCAGATTAGTTGGTTGTAGTAGTTGGAGCTCAAGATAAGGAATGATTTCCTTTTACTTTTTTTTTGGGGAAGACACAACATTTTTTCTTGCATAAGGGGCATGCAAGAAGCTAGGCGTGGGGGATACGTTGGGGCTTGGTTTTGCCCAATTTTGACACCCTTTTCCATCCTTTACCTCTCCCATTTTGAACCATATTTCACCCCTGTTATGCCTATTTCATTTATAATACTTATGTTTTTGCCAAAAGGGTGTTGTAGGCTAAAGGTATGCAAATTAACATGAAAAGACATCTTTTACCTTAACTTTAAGTATTCCTTACAATTATCTGTTCTTTATTTAATTACCGTGCCAACTAATCTAGAGTTCTTTTGGAGATTTGTTTTGATTCAGAAATAGACTCGTAATTCTTGCAGACAGTTGTGCGATCATATTTCTTGCAGACACTCCGAAGTTCCTGTAGCCGCAGATTTCCTGTAACCGCCCGAATTTCCTACAGAAACATCGAGGGTTAGCTATGTTCCACAAATATCTAAGTCAAACGAGAACATGGATTTTGTGGGGCATATATCACATATGGATGTTGTCCTATTGGCCGCTTCATATCTGCCAACAATGCCACCCAGATTCATAAACCTTCTCTCATTGGCCATTTGAAGGAAAGCTACAGGCATGTAAAAAATTTCGTCTAATCCATGCTTTCATTCACAGATTAGACCCAGTATAGCTAAATTCGATATTTTTTAGGAGTATTGTTAGTCGATGGATTAGATTAGTAGTCTTCCTTACTTTGAGCCATATATGGGCTTTTGTAAATGTATAAATTATGTTCTAGTTTTTATGATAGGGGGTTGTTGGGTTGGTTTTAGCTAAGACTGTATATCAGATTGTATTCAATTGTATCTTTTTCAGATTAATACAAAGATATATGTTCTGTCTACTTCAGTGAGAAAGCTCTTCTAATTCAAAGGGGTTGTGAGTAAGGGAGGGCCCCTTTTCCTCACAACTCCCGTAGTTTAGTGTTTATGCATTTTACTTATGTTATGTAATAACAATTCATTTTTACAGCTAATGCACTCTTTCTAATATATTAGTAGCACTTGATTAAATGGACTAGCTTCCTATTAATGTGTGGAATTCATTTAATGAATATTTGATTTCTAATGTTGAGTGAATTTCTAAGTTTGTTGTAAGTTGATTTCTGTATCTTTTCCTAATCATCATCAACAATATTAAGAGCTGTAGAGGGATGTTTGATCCACTCTATAACATTTGTTGATAAGTGATTGATGCAGGAAAGAGTCATTGGTTTTGAATGATTGGCTAGTTAGATTAATCAACGCTTATAGTGTTAAGCCTCATATATTTTGTGTAGCATCTCACAAGCTTACCTGCCATGGGTTGATGATTTATGTTAATCAAATTATAAGGCTATAATTTGACTCAATACCATGCAAGCAAATAAGTTTTTCTCAGTCCCAGAGGGAACTGATCAACTCAACTGCACATGCAACAATCTGCTTAGCTAGGAGGAATAAATGCGCATTTTTTTTGGGAGGGAGCTGGGCTGGCTGCTTAGAGGGATTACGTAATTTCTAGGTAGAGCAGCTGACTGCTGCCTAGAACTACACAATTTCTAGGTTGAGCAGTCCTACTCGGAGGAATTGCATTATTTTTCCAGTGAATAGTGATAGGAAGCTTTGCAGAATTCTAGAGCCCAATAGGTTTCCAGACATAATTACGCAATTTCTGGAGGGAAGGTTGGTACCCCTCCAGAATGTCATAATTTCTTGAGGGAGCTGCTCAGCCTGCAACTGGACCAAGTGTAGTGAAACACCCTATGAGGGGGATGCAACAAGTTTTGAAGAACAGACTGTCATTCTGCAAGAAAATCACTGAAGCTTATGTACTTGACAAGGCAAGACATGTTGCTATGAAAGGTTGGTAGGGAGGCTCCAAAACGAAGCTACGGAAAAATTTTGGAGGGTGGTTTTAGCTGCTACAACAGAATGGTAAGTGGATGCCATTTTTTCTTTCCAAGTTTCTTGGAACAATATTCTTTAATTGTCTTAGTGTAAGTGGGCACATCCTTCATAACTTGAAGTAAGGGAATTTTGACAAATAGGTTTTGTAGTTCCCCTAAAAGGTCAAATTGTGACTGAGGATTCTATTTACTCAAGGCTAATATCTCAGGATAAGGTGGATCAGTGGGGCAGCCCTAAGTAGCACCCGAATGAGGAAGGGGTGTTTGACAAAATTCTGATTTGACTCATTCTGAGCTACTTGGGATTCTGGTTCTCGATCTTCATCACCAATATGTTCAACGATAACTGGTGATGTCTAAGCATTCACCACCCGACCAACTTGTAGATTTATCTCATTACATCCTATGATGGAAATGCTATATGGAGAAAGGTTAAGCGTGTCAGTCTGCTGAGCACCCTTATTATTAGGATTTGGATTAGGTTGGATAGGAAGCTGAGGATGAGGAGGAGTACTGGAGGAAATGTTGGAAGGGAGTTGTAACTGCTGTCGTTGCATAGTTTGAGGAAATTGACTAGGAGAAGGGGAAGGCCTTCACCATTTCTAAGACCATGAAAGGTTTGAAATAAGCCGTGGGAACCAAGCTTGTCAGGGTGGATATTGATAAAATTGAGGCCATGATTGATGAAAAGGTATTAACTGAGGACCCATATTTAAACTGCTAAAATACTAAGAATGGTCTTGAGACGTACCTTGATTTGAGCTTGATGGACGTGGCTGCCATGGTTTCTTGGAGCCCATAAAGCATAGTTGTTTTACTCCTTCACTTGTTCCTTGGAATACTTCCTTTAGCCCAGGAAGGGATGGACATGAACTGGTGGAGTGATTCTCTTCACATATTGCACACGTCTCCACAATATTCAATGGAAACTCATTTAATGGCTGTTTCTTCCTACGCTAAGCGAAAAAGATGGCCATGGTCCTTTATAACTCCATTTGCTTTTATTTTACTTGTAACGTGTCCATCTGAGAGGAAAGTGTACTCAGGATGTCAGTTTTCAAATTATCCAGCAAGCTCCCAATTTCTACCTTTCTAATTCCTCCACTGGATTTTTTGGAAGTTCGAATCTCGTGCTTATTCCTTGCAACCTCTCGTGAGCATTGAATGCATAACTCGCAAATAGAGTCAAAGTCCTCCTTAGATATATCGCCTTTTCCTACTATGTTCAATAGGTCTAGAGAATCCTCCCTTAGGACCCAGAGAAAAATAATTTTCAGGATATCCTTGTCCAGGTCGCTATGGCCAAATCTCTGTAGAGTATATTTAAAACGTTCCACACAATCCTCCATATTCTCATCCTACTTCTGCATACATTTAAAAATTTCTTCCTTTATATCCTGAGATTTACAATAATCCTAGTACTTCTCCATAAGATCTTTCTTCATTTCCTCCCAAAAGGAGATAGATTTTCCACCCAGACCCATAAACCATCATAGAGTTGTACCTTTCAGAGTAGCAAGGCATATTTTCAATTTCTGAGCATTAGCCACATAGTCATATCCCCTACAAACAATATCAAATTCGAACAAAAATGTATCTAGATCTTTTGAGGAAATCCCATGGAAGTTAGGCAAAGCGGTAAGTGGAATGGGCTTCATTGGTGAATCACCTCTAATGTCTCCAATTAGAAATTAAATCGAAGAGGTTGGATATGCCATGATACCCTTCAATAATCACTTGGAATTTCAATTGGTTCCTGTTGTATAACAATTGATGATTGAGGTCACTTAATAGCACTTCCATGATCATGCGGTGAAGCAAACTCCACCAAATTTCATTATGTAGGTATACTTGGGTTGATTTCTTTTTCTGCCCCTCTGCTTGCTACTTCCTCTTCTTCTGCTATTGAAAGGGGTACTTCTATTTTTTCTAATTCTTTTCTCTCTACTTCTTCTCCTTTTGTCGTTGAAATGGGTATTCTTACTCCTGAGGGTAATATTGGTTATTCAACAAACAACCCCTCAAACTGCATGTGAGTCCTTACCCTAACAACGGCTTGTGAAGATGCTTGAGTTTCAACTTTCGCAATGATTTCTTGGATGTAGGTGTTCCTACCTAAATCCTTCCTTCCTTTCTTTGGGGATCCTCCTCTGCCCCTTTTATTCAGATCTTTATTCATGCGATTGGAGCATTAAAAATTCTCATAGCTTAGGGCCTGGAGTAGGGTAAGAGACCTTCCCTCCCCAGGGAGAGAGAATAATTTGGAACAGAAAAGAAAATAAAGGAAAAAGTAAAACAAACCGTAAGCTCAGGGCCTGGAACAAGGTAAGAAAACTTCCTTCCCTAGGGAAAGAGAGTGATTTTAAGAGCAAAAGAAAAACAAAATAAACAAAGAAATCTAAGCTCAAGGCCTAGAGTAAGGTAAGAAAACTTCCTTCCCTAGGGTGAGAGAGTGATTTTAAGAATCGAAAAGAAAAATAGAATAAGAAAAGAAATACTAATCTTAGGGCCTAGATTAAGGTAAGACAACTTACTTCCCTAGGGAAAGAGAGTGGCCCCTACGTATTCAATTGAAAAAAAAAACAATAAAGCCCGAAACCTGGAGCAGAGTAAGAAAACCTCTCTCCCTATGACGCGAGATTGATCCAGTGACCAACACCGACTGTGTTCTTGCACCTTGATAGCCTCCCCAACAATGGCACCAAAATGTTGGTGTCCAAGTGTGAATAAACTATTCAAACCTTTCCCACATTAATCATCAATCTGGGATCTACTGGTTATTTCAAGGCTAACACACACAGTATATGCAGGTAACAATTGCACAATCCAGAATTGACTAAGAATTCATCAACAAATAATAAATGACTATAATGACAACAATAAACAATATGTAACAAACAATGAAAGTAATGGTGATAATTAATTGTAACAACAATATGATTCACACCATTGGCATCAAACCATCACAGCAAGGGAAGGAAATACATACATGAAAAAGAAACTAGCACACACTAATTCAGTAGCACTTGATCAGGAGAGTGGGCCCAACTCCATGATCAGGGCTGTGATGAACTCACGAACTCAACAAAAGATAAAAAAACTGGAAATTTCATTAATTTAAACAAGTGTCTGTTGCAAAACTCAATTCTCTTCTTTCCAACCCCCCGTTTCGATCTCTCTGTCCTTTATTATACAAAAGCAGTTCCTCAGATCAAGATAACTGTTGCATGCGATTTACATGAAGGCTGTAATAAGCCTAAAATGGAATACAAAAGATATAAAGAGGAAGTATGAATTGGTTTTGTTGTTACAGCTACAATTTTATAATAGCTCTGCCATCTCGATGTATAAACTTAACCATTTGACTTGGAAATCTGCACGTAAAATTATGTTTAGCAAGTGCTTTGGTCATAATCCCCTAGACTATGCTTCAATGATTAAATAACTCATAAAGACATGATTAGAGGTGTACCTGCATGATTTAGGATATGAAATGGCTTAGTTAGGAGTGCAAATGTGAAGGAAAATAGGATAAAAAGGTAAGTAAAAACATGCATGTTTAGCTCCCAATAGTCACCTACATCAAAACTTCTCTCATTGCAATGCTGATCTGTCTATTGTTTCATTCAATTCCATGCCATACTGAGGTTATCCTTTAAGAGTTGGAGAACTTGTTGTTGATGCTCGATGTGATATTCCATTGCTTGGACCTTAGAATTTTCTCTTAAAGATGATGTGATGGATGATGGATGATATCCACAAAGTGCCATAAATGGGGTCATTTTTGTTGCAGTATGGAATGAAGTGTTATACCACCATTTAGCTAGAGGTAACAACTTGATCCATTGTGTTTGTTTGTCAAATACAAGGCGTCATAGATATTCTTCCAAACATTTTCTCACTATCTCAGTTTTCCCATTAGATTGAAGATGATAAGATGAGCTATGAGCTAAATGAGTACCAAGACAAGAAAATAATTCTGTCAAAAAATTTCTAGTGAAAATGGGATCTATGTCACTTACTATAATCTTTGGATTTCCATGAAGATTTTGAATTGTTTCCATAAATGCAGTAGCAATTTTGCTTGATTTAAAAGGATGAGATAATGCACAAAAGTGTGCATAATTGGTAAGTCTATCAACTACCACCATGATGACACTCTTTCCTTCAGACTTGGGTAAACCCGTGATAAAATCCATTGATACCTCCTCCCAAAACTGACTTGGAATGACTAAAGGTTGTAGTAGACCCAGTCTCAACTTTATTTTGTTGGAAAACCAAACATTCTGCCACAAATTTCTGAATATTAGATTTAAGGCCATCCCAAAAAAATTCCTTCTTGACCCTATCGTAAGTTTTAAAAAATCTTGAGTGCCCTTCTAAGGGAGAGATGTGCAATTCCAAAAGAATATTTAGTTTGACCTGGGAATTATTACAAATATATAAGAGATCTTTGTACCATAATGAATCATTTTTGTAGATAAATGTATTAGATGTACTTGGATCTTGCTGCAAATTTTGAATGAATGACCACACCTCTTCATCATTCTTCCATTCATCCCTTGCTTCAGTTGTTGACTCAAGTTGGATAATAGAAATGGCATAAAGCAATGCTTCCACATCCTCATCCTTTATGGAGAGTGCATCTGCAACAACATTTTGCCTCCCTTTTTTGTAGATGATTTCAAAGTAATAACTCAACATCTTTGTCACCCATTTTTCCTGCTCTTCTAAAGATAATATTTGTTCCAAAATGTATTTAAGGCTATCATGATCTGTGTTTACCTTGAAGTGTCTTCCCATTAGGTAAGGTCTCCATTGCTTTATTGCATGTAGTATTGCCAACATTTTCTTCTCATAAATAGGTTTGTGTAAATACTTTCCTTTAATTGGAGGACTTTCAAAAGAAATGGGTCTTCCTTCTTGCATTAAAACAAAACCAATTCCATTTCCTGAAGCACCACATTCCACAATAATTTATTTTGTAAAGTCTGGTATAACTAAGACCGGTGCTTGGCACATTGTTTCTTTAAGATGTTCAAAAGAAAATGCATCTTTCTTCAGTAATGATGTTAGAGGTGCCACTATTCTCCCATAATTCTTAACAAACTTGTGATAATCCCTATCAACTCGAGAAATCCTCGAAGATGCTTTATGGTTGTGGGGATTTTGTATTCCTTAATGGGTATAATTTTGTTAGGGTCTACCTTAACACCTTCATGAGATACAATATGACCCAGATATTCCACCTCTTGTACTCCAAAGAAACATTTGGAGGTTTTTTCATATAATTGTTTCTCCACCAATAGTTTGAGCACCCTGTCAACATGTTGAACATGATCCTCCCAAGGTTTGCTATAGATTAGTATATCATCCAAAAATACTAACACAAATTTTCTAAGGAAGGGTTTGAAAATGGAATTCATCAAACCTTGAAATGTGGAAGGTGCATTAGTAAGGCCAAAAGGCATGACAAAAAATTCATAATGACCCTCATGGGTTATGAATTCTTTTTCAAATTGCCTTCAGTCTTCATTCTAATTTGATGATATACTGAATGAAGATCTAGCTTGGTGAAGTAAATTGATCCATGTAATTCATCCAACAGTTCATCAATTATAGGAATGGGAAATTTATCTTTAATAGTGACTTTGTTGAGCTCCCTATAATCTGGACACATATGACATGATCCATCCTTCTTGTGTACCAATTCTACTAGAGTAGAGAAAGAACTTTGACTAGGTTGATTATACTAGCCTCTAGCATTTCTGCAACCATACCTCCAATTTCACTCTTTTGGGCATAAAGATCCCTGTAAGGTATGATGCTTGGAGGAGCACTTCATGGAATCAAGTGAACCACATCATTATGACCACGAATAGGTGGGAGGCCTTTGGGAGTCTCAAACACCTTGGAATGATTGTCCAAGACTTCTTTAGAGATCTAGAGAAATAGATGATTTCGATGTTTGACCCCTAGTGAGCATAATTGTGCAATTACACCCCGTTTTTCTTTCTTTAGAAGATTTGTCATGCAATTAGAGCTTATTATATTTCTTGGTTTCCCTGTGATACCCCTTAGTTCAACTTCTTTTCCTTTCCAAAAAATATTCAAGAAAAGTTCTTGAAAATTGAAATCTATCATCCCCAAATATTGTAACCATTGGACTCCTAGTACAACATCAACACCACCCATTGGAATGGAAAGAATTGGACTATTCAGTACATATTATCCCATTGTTAGCTTGATATTATGGCACTTTCCAAATTTTTTTATAGTTCCTCCATTTTCAACCTTCACTTGACACTCTGGTGCTGAATATAGGAATCAATTCAATTCCTTGGCTATCTTACAATGAATAAAATCATGGGTACTACCCGAATCATTCAACACTATTACATTTTTCTTCTTGATATATTCTTCTATCTTGAGAGTTTGAGGAGTGGTAATTCCTTCCAATGCATTACAAGGTATGGTCAGATTCATTTCTTCTTTCTCTAAGTCTGGTTCCTGTTGTATATCCTCCTCTTTTGATTTTTCTTATTCTTTTTCTTCCTCCTCTTCACAATTTTTGTATAATACTTTCTTCTCAACACACTTATGACCTTTAGTGTATTTTCTATCAAAATTGTAACTAAACCATTTTTCTCTTTTTCCCTCCAATTGTTGTGGTGTCAACCTTGTAGGTTGTGGAAGACTAGGAGCAACAACACTTCCATCTTTATAGTTGTGAGTGGTAGACTTCGTTGTTGCCATAATTTTGCTTTCAACTTTTCTTTCCACCCTTAATGCCTTCTCCAATTAATCAGGTTCCCAAAGGTGATCCTCATGTTGGATGTTATCTTTTAAAGTCCCTATGAAGACATTAATCCTATGCTCCTATGGAATATCAGTTACCCTAATATTAAATTTTTGGAAGTCTTCAATGTGCTCCACCATTGAACCCTTTTGTTTGAGATTTATCAATTGGCTAAAGAAGGTGTTGCTCTTTGTATATTCATAATATGCTATCATTTCCTTTGTAAAAAGTGACCAGGTGACAAGTGGTTTACGAGAACAAATCCATCTATACCATACAAATTTATTGGGTTCTAAATATAAAGATGAAATACACACTTTTTGTGAGGGTTGCACATCCTATACATCAAAATATTGCTCCATCTGTAGTATCCAAGTTACCGGATCCTAGCCATCAAACTTTCTCATATATATCTTTGGAATGTGGTGATTCTTAAACCCCACATTGAAGTCTCTAAAATAATAATTCATATTATTTGTTTCTTCATCATGATTTTCACGGATTGCCTTGTCACCATTGGGAAGCCTTTCTTCTAGCAACTTTGCCAAACCTTCCTTCAACCCTTCTATCTTAACATTCATCATTGCTTCCATGTCTACTTTTAGCCCATCATTCAAAACTCCCACGTCCCTTTTCATACCATCTATCATAACTCCCATGTCCCTTTTTATACCACCTATCTTAAAATTCATCATGGTTTCCAATTCATTTTATTTTACTTTTTACGAGAGCGAAATTTGTTGCAGTTGGTATCGCAAAATTTGCTATATCATGCTGTTAATTCTTCCTCTTCTTCGTGCATCATAGAATCACTTTATGGTTTCTTATGAGGTGTGTCCATATTTTTTTTTTTTTATTTTATTTATTATTTATTTATTTATTTATTTTTTTTATTTTTTTTATATTTATTTATTTTTATTTTATTTTATTTTTTTATTTATTTATTTTATTTATTTATTTATTTATTATTTATTTATTTATTTTATTTATTTATTATTTATTTATTTTTTTTTTTTTTTTTTTTTTTTTTTTTTTTTTTTTTTTTTTTTTTTTTTTTTTTTTTCAGTAATTTTGGAATCAAACAATGACATATATGCTTCAATATGCCCCTTGAATCACTTCAAATTGTTTTTTCAAACAAAAGTTATGCAAAACATATACACCTTTTTCTTGCGTTTTAGGAGGTTGATATTATAGTTATTGTATCTATGTAATTGCAAATCTATAAAACTTGAAATTTATTCTTATGGTATCTCTCTAACTCCTCTTTTCAATTCCACAAGTCTGATCTAGATTGGATTCATCAAGGAAGAGTTATGCCAAATCCCCCATGATGGCGTGATTGTGGACTTGTTCAGTAGAGTGATGTTGTATAGGATTCTGTTGAAATATGGAAACAAGAATATTCCAATTTAATTTTTCCGTGAATTAAATTGTTAATTAAAATCGAATTTAGTCTTAACAACTACTTGGAAATAATTAATTAATTCAGTTTGAATTAATTAGTTGGAGAAATTCAAGTTAGAAGTCTTTTTGAAGTCATGCAAGAGTTATCCCTTAAATTAAGGAGATAACATTGAGCTATACTTGAGTTGTAATTTGTTAACTCAGTTTACTGAGTTAAGTCTAGTTAAATTAGTTCCAAACTGTTTGAGGAACTAATAATGAGTTAACAGTCAGTTGATGCATGCATGCACTCAACTAATGCTACTCCAGTTAATTGAAGATTCCCTCATTAGAAACTCATGCATGTCTATTTTGAGAAAGACCTAGTTGAGATTAAAGTCAAGGACAATGTGCTATCAGTTGCATGTGTTTTCTTATAAAGAAAACTCATGCATGTTGTCAAGGAATCATTCCTTGAGGATTGTGTAGTTCTGATAGTATGTGAGAGAGTGTTACACTTGGTAACAGGAGAATCATCCACAAGGAACAACGGGAGGAAATAGGAGCTTGGAGGGCAGAGAGGAAGGCTGGAGAGAAGTTAAGATTTCCTGTGAGCATCAGTGAGGATTGTACTGAGAGATGGCTAGTCGTGAGAGCTAAGGCTTTGTATAATAACTATGTATTTCCACCTTGTATGATAATACAGATAGTGGGGTTTTTAGCTGAGGCTTTCCCCAAAGTATTTTCATGCGTATTGTTCCATTGATTCTTCTTCTTTTGGTTATATTGTTCAGTTTGATCATTAAGCTTCCACAAATTGATAGTAGAAGTAGTTTATAGTATTCTGCTTTGATTCATATTGCATTATTGGGTTAACCTACATCAGATTTTCTACATGGTATCAGAGCTGTGAATAGTTTACTGAGAAGATAATTCGAAGTTTGAAGTTCAGGGTTGCAGGTGCAAATCGAATTCATATCATACTTTAAGGTTGGCCAATGGTGTTCTATGGCTTGAGACTTGAGTATACCTTGGAAGGTAGCTCGAATTACATAGCATGGAAAGATATAATGGAGGCTATATTAGAAGAAAATCGATTGAAGGAATTCATTGATTAAGAAATCCCAAAGCCAACTTCAACTAATGCACAAGATTTGGCTCAGTGGAAGAAGTGTGTGGTGAAGGCGAGACGGATCATCCTTGAGGGAGTTGGAGACCATATTGTCTCGAGTCTCCATGGGAAGAATACTCCATTTTCAATGTGGAAGACATTGAAGGACCTCTACTAAGACAGTAGTGACCAGAGGAAATTGGTGCTCAAGGATAAGCTTCAAAGAATCAAGACGGAGAAGGGCGATACTATTTCCACATATCTGAACAAGCTCACCACCTACAGAGATGAGCTTGGCAGTGTGGGAATAACTACTGCTGATGATGATATGGTGATCCTCACTCTCCTTGGCCTTCCAAAGAGTTGGAATAGCTACCAGGACTCTATGAATGGAAGGGAGAAACTGCCAGATTGGGAACGACTGTGGTTGGATCTTATGTAGGAGGAGATCAGGAGGAGCACACGAAATAGTTCTTCATCTGAGAATGATGATGAAGAAAATATGGCCTTAGTAAGTAAGGCAAGGAAAGGGAAGGGGAATGCTTCCAATTCCAAATGGAATTCTTCTCATTGAGGGACGAAGGGTTACATGTCTAAAGTGAGATGCTTTAATTGTCACAAGATGGGACATTATGTGACTAATTTCCCATCGAAGAAGTCCAAGAAGGGATCCTCGAAAGGATTGGAAGGTGAGGCATTAGCCTCTCAGTTCGAAATGGACTTTACCCTCATCACATGCATGGTGTCATCGTGATGGGTTGTTCTGTAATCTTGACAGTGGAGCCTCATGTCACAATGACTGGTGATAAAAGTTTATTCAGTGCCCTTGGAGGAGAAAAGACCTCAAGATGTGCATAGAGATGGGTGACAGATGAATAAGTATTAGTGTTAAGGAGTGGGCGCAGTTGCTTTTTAGAGGGAGCATGGAGCTCCTATCACCTGACAGATGTGAAGTATGTGCCTGGACTGAAGAAGAACTTGGTATCGGTCATGATGTTGGAGGACAAAGGCTACGATGTTGTCTTCAGTAAAGGAAAGGCGTTCCTAAGAGACATAGCCATGGGTCAGACCAAGAGGATAGGGATTCAGGTGAAGAATCTCTATAAACTATAGGTAGATGATTGTGCAACATTGAGTACGAAAGCAGAATTGGTGCAAAGCCAAGAAATTGGCAAGTTGTGGCATTGGCAGTTCGCCCATTTGCATCATGGGACTTTGAAGATAATGCAACAGATATCTACAGTATTTCCCAAAGGTAAACTTGAGCAAGTTAACACTTGCAAAGTTTTTTACCTTGGGAAAGTACATCAAGTCTTCCTTTCATGATTGAGAGAGTTGAGCAGAGGCTATCTTAGAGTGAGTTCATACTAATTTGTGTGGACCATTCTCGACGGCATCCACAATGAAGCAAAGGTATTATGTGATTTTCATTGATGATTTTTCTCGTAAATGTTGGATTTATTTCATGCAGAAGAAGGACCGGATCTTCACAAAGTTTTGTGAGTTCTAAGCTTTGGTCGAGAAAGATTCAGGGAAGAAGATCAAGGCCTTGAGAAGTGACAATGGTGGAGAATATGTCTCTCAAGAGTTTAAGGACTTATGTGCAGTGGAAGGAATTAAACAAGAGTTGACGACACCTCATAACCCACAGTAGAATGGGGTGGCCGAGAGGAAGAACATAACTATTGTAGGCAAAACATGGGCTTGAATGTTGCATGACCAAGGCCTACCACTTCACTTGTGGGCTGAGGCATGCAACACAACAGTCTATTTGCATAATAGAAGCCTGCATCACATACTTGGCATGAAGACACCAGAGGAAGCTTTCTCTGGTAAGAGATCAGATGTGGGTCACTTCAGGATCTTTGGCTCATTAGTATATTGCCTTTTGACAAAGGATGCATGGAAGAATACTGTGTCAATAGTACAGTTGGGGATATTTGTGGGGTACACTGATACACCTCACAAATATCGGGTGTACTTGCCTTCCAGTTGGAGGATAGTGGTTTGCAGAGATCTCAAGTTTGATGAGCAGAAGGCCATGTGAGTTTCCCTTAAGAGGGAGCTCCAAATAGAGGTTGTGGAGGAATTGTTGGTTCCTAAGGAGGAGGAGCCTCAGACTGATGTGGAGTAGCCACATGTAGAGGTTCCAAGAGTGGAGACATCCACTCAAGAAGAGTCCTCCAAAGATGGACAAAAGCACACAAGAGAAGCCGACAGATTGTTGGAGGATGTGAGAGAGAATGTGGGAGTACCATCTTCTCAGCGTAGACAGAGGAGGTCACCTGAGAAGTATACTAGATACATGGCCCTTCCTGGGGAATGTGTTGAGACCGAGCAATCTTCATTTGAGGAAGCAGTGCAGCAGCTGATTTGGGTTGATGCTATGGTGGAGTATGAATCCATAATTCATAAAAATGTTTGGGATGTGGTTCCGAGACTAGAGAACAAGTCAATTGCGAGTTCCCATTGGATTTACAAGGTAAAGCAAGCTATTGATGATGGGACGATCATGTTGTTGTAGTATTGTTATAGACATTTTTGGGTATTGCAACCCCAATCATACATGTCCATAAACCAAGGGCTTCTAAGTCCCTAAAAGTGTTGCTTCATGCCCTAAAGGAACAAGGTCAGCTGATTACATCATCTCCCAGAATTTCTCCACAGAAAACTGCTCAGAACTGGTCAAAACTGGACCATACAGACTGCCCAGTGTAGAGGGTGTGATGCATCTCACCTACTCAGTGTAAAAAGTGCGATGCATACTGGAAAGCCCTTCTATAGGGTGCGATGGGCAAGAGTAGACAAATGGCAAAGATAGTTTGCAAGGTGGATGATCATGGAATATTCCATAAAATTCTCCTGTGACACTTGCCTCTTTGAATTCGCCTAGGGATGAGTAAGAGATCATCAATCTCCAAGTGGAATCAAGAACTATCAGAGAGAGGACACTAATCAAAAACCCAACAGCTGACTCACCCCCCTACAAACATCTATATATGGATCCCTCATCACATAGATCCAGAGGTTGGAATCTTGTATCTTGTAAGGAAGTGTTGTTGGTTTCTTGGTGTAATATCATAGTGTTGGGTGATCTAAGCTTTTCATGAGGTGAAGAAGCGCTTTCATGCTAAGAGGATGACACTGGGTCAAAACAATTGGTTGTAATCCTCTTTGCTATTCTTGATATTAATAAAGTTATTCGCGTTTTTCTCCACATTCTTGTATGTTTGATGATATATGCATTTGTGTGGTCAATATATATCTAGTAAGATATTGTTTGTGATTATAGATCTTTGTTCTTCGATAGTATTATGCTGCTTTGATTCCACAGGTACTCTTTGAAGCTGGGAAAACAAAGGAGCGGCAGAGATCTATCAGAAGGGAGAGGAACCAAGCAAGGAACCAAGCACAAGACTGAGGTTGGTGTCCTTTGTTCCCCTCTTATCTACTTCCCATAAAGGAAAGCGAAAGTAGTTTTGGTTTGTTTGTTTCTAAGATATCTACCCATCTTAGTGGGACTAGTAGCTCTGAGTGGACACTAGATTTCCCGATAACAAAATGGCGACTCCACTGGGGAGCGAATAGATTGTTTTCTTGTCTATATTTGTTTGTTTTATAAACTTACAGACGGAGCCTGAAGTCAAGCCAGCTAGCCTTCGAACTACATTTGCTATGCAAGTGAAAAGTAGATCAATGCTGCTTCAGTATATCTCCAGGTTTTGTTTATAAACTAAACAATCGATTTGGAAACATTCTAATTGCCCTGGTGGTGGCTCTAGTAACCTCATTAGATCAACCCCTGTGATTTATATTTACTGAACATCACTTACTTGGCCTAAATCCTTGAACTGAGCTACAAACTGTGACCAAGAACCAAGTTGAAGTCTTGTCCTTGGACCATCGCACCTTCTCCTCTTGGGAATCTGGATGCATCGTGCCTCCTGTGTGTAGTAGGTGCACTGCATCGCACTTTCCCTATATTACAGGTGTGCTGATCAGACAAGACCTCTTCTACTTCTATATTTTGGTTTTTTGTTCACTCTCTTCAGCTTTATTTAGGAGTTTTGTTGTTTGTGATTAGTACACCTCTGTGGAAACCCCCTTTCTTTCCATCATTCCACCTCCATTGTGCAAAGAACCGTGAATTTTTTTGTGTATTGTGCACCATTTACAATTCTCTTTTACAAAGAAGTAGCATAATCAAACTATCGTCTTTTGATTTGGAAGTGTCGCAAGTGTCATTTTCAGTCAAAGAAAAGAATCCTATTGTTCTTGATGGTCAATTATACTGTTACTCTTGTATTTGATTTGAATTAGTAGTTTTTCAAGTGTTGAAAACAATTTTCAATTCGAAATCGGAAAGTGTCGTCATTATCTTCCGTTCATATTTTGAAGAAAAATTGTTAGTACTGTCGCTTTGAAAAGATAATTCAGGTTTGTACTTAGCATTCTTCTTGTCATTCACACATTAAGAAGGCTGAAAACAAATACATGCATGTGCATTTGCATTTAGACTGCTTGTTGGTTTGATTTATGACAGTGCATGTAGTGTGTGCTCTGTGCTCCATGTTGAAAGAATCTCATTTCTCTTTCCTTAGTAGCTAGGATTTTCATTGCAGAAAGAAGATTAAACGATTGTTTATCATCTTAGATTGAATTTTAGGAATTATATATATACATCACGCGGTGAAACTGAAAGGAAAAATTCTTAAGCAAGATCAACTGTAAAATAAATTCAATGAACAAAAAAATGCTTTGGAACCTAACACACAACATTTAGAAGTCTAGGCTAGAGACGTATTCTGGCGTCGTAAAGCTTGGTAACTATCGCTTTCATTGTTGGTTGGGTGATTCCTCCTCTTTGAGACAAAAAGTGCCAGTACGGACTTGTGCTCCCTTGTACCATCAAGTATATATTGGGAAACCACAATAGGCTATATCCTTTATCCTTAGGAGGCCATGTCTGCCGCCCTATCGATCGCAATGCACTGAACACAACATTCAGGAAGATTGACTGCCGTACTGTAAAAATTATTTTGCAGTTTTGCGATTGGTTTGGTAATCCCTCTGTCTAGATTTCCAAAGTAGTCTCTTTCATTCCTTTTCAGACTCCTTAAAGGAAAAGGTCCATCTGAGCACTTGTCACTTCAGGCTCATTAAAAATCAAAGGCGATTAGAGTCATCTTTTGTTTTTTCTCGACTCTTAAAAATTGAAAAACAAGTTGTGTTAAAGCGTCTAAAATTCATTTAATTCGGAATCATTTTCCCCTTTTTATTTTGAGTTGATCAAGTAATCCACAATCATGGGAGAAATTCAATCAAAACCCCATCGTTCGTGGAGACTTATGAGTCAATCGTCGTTGACTCCAGAAACGAAACTATTCCGGACAAAGCGAACTCATTTGACTCGATCAAAGTCCCCTAGGTTGGCTAGAGCAAGTACTCCAACATCCTCAGAGACTCCGGTTACTCTAAACATTTATGGTATCCCTGCCTCTACAGAAGAAATTCCGCAGCCACAATAGGACATTACAACTGATCCTAGTGTGACGGTAAACACTTCTATTCCCGAACCAGTTCCATCTATAGCTGATTCGGAAGGTGTTACCCCCCAAACATCAGTCGCTCTAGAACCTATCCATTCTTTGGCACCAAAAATATTTTATGGACCTGACGGTCTACCTATTCCGCCTAGATTGATTGCCATAGAAGAGATTGTGGAAGATCCTCCATCTAACGCTCCATCGCAATTTGGAGCTGGGATCACCCTATATCCTTCTTCATCAGAAATTAGTTTCCCACCATCGAAAGTTCCTGAAGAATCGCCGAGGAATCTTTTGGATAGACTAAATATGTCTGAACAACCATCGACATCTAGGAATGTGTCATCCAGCACAGCAACGATAGAATTTCCTGTTGCTACTCTGACAATGTTTGCTGGTGTGCCATTTGTCCCAACTAGCTCTCAATCACCGGATGCAGTCCATCCAGGGGCTGTTTCGATAGTATGGACTATTCCTGTTTGTTCGTCCAGAATAATATCTAGAATCTCTTATGTTGAGTCTCAACAAATTGATCCTTCGCTGTGTCAATTTGGGCAATCTGGTCCCCAAAGGAAAATCATTCCTTTGAGCACTGGATTACGGCCATATGGAGGGAAATACACCCTTTCATTGTCTCCCCCAGGAGAAAAACCATACGAGAGTTCATAATAGAATTCAGGGTATGCTGTCTAGCGATTGGGTGCCAGTACTGCCTCAACAACCAAGAGTTGTATACTCGATGCAACAAAGTTTACCTATGTCAAATATCCCCACTACTTCGGCTATTGTAACGATTTCGCAAGTACAAGCATTTCCTGTTGTATGCCAACCTCAGGTTTCTCTGGTTGTAATACAACAACCTCTTGTCCCTGCGACGCAACCACAATCACCAACTAGTGGAATGACCCAGGTTCAAATGGGGACCATTACCCCTCATCTTGGTCAAACAGTCAGTATTGGACAACAACTCATGGCTTCAAAACCATGGATGGTACAATGCCAACAACTGCAATTCCAACAAGCTTACCAAGGATCTGAGCAATGAGTCTTTGCAGTAATGGGCAGCCATACATTCAAAACGGTCAACATCAATCATATCATAATGATCATTCCCATCAACCTTACCAAAGTTACCAGCATCAAATGCATTATGCTAGTATGCAAAGGCTAACTGCTCAGGCAATTCCATGTTATCCTAGGTATGCTTCGCTGAGCCTGAATACACAGTTGCCTTTCGTGGTGACTTTAGAGTTATCGAATCTAAATCGACTAATGAATGATCCAATTGCCTACGCCCCTTGGTGTCCAGCGATTCCACATAAACTTCTATCAGATATTCCTAAATTTAATGGAAATCCAGGTGAATATCCATCGAATCATGTGATGACCTTTCACCTATGGTGTTCATCAAACACTCTCAACGATGATTCGATCAGGCTTCACCTTTTTTAGCAAACGTTAACTGGTCTGACAGCAAAATGGTATATCGAATTTCCTAGAGCTTCATTTGATAACTTCAGTACCCTAGCCACAACCTTTTTAACCCATTTTCAGTTACCCATAAGGTACGAAACAGGAACAGAGCTTCTTACCAATTTCAAACAAACGACGACCACTCACATATCCGATCATATTCATGAGTGGCAACGTCATCGTAGAATGGTAAAAACATATGTTCCTAATTAGCTGTTGGCTGAATGGTTTATTAAGTCATTGTTACTTTATATTACAGAAGATGTGTCAAAGGGAGGAGTCGTCACTGAAGAGCAAGTTATTGCTCATGCACCATATCTAGACTTGATCTATACTCAGTCTGACACGCTCTACGATAAAATCCATGATGCTCCTAGACCGGAATTTTCCATTCCTCCCCCTCCTAAATCAAACAAAGACTCTCATGTCGGCGATGGCGTGATAGGTACGACTAACATGAAAACCGTAAAGGCTACGTCAAAGAAGGCCCGTACGGTTTCAAGTCAAAATGAAAATTAAGAACTTCTCATCTCGGAAGTAAATGCCATGTTGACTGACAAAGGCAAAGAACCCAAGCAACCAAGAGGCAAGAAGAAAAAGAAAGGGAAGAAGAAGAAACAAGAGGAGTCATCTTCTGAAAAATTTTCTGCAAACCCTTCTGGAGATAGGAAACCAAGTCATCCATGCTTTATATGTGATGAGGATCATTGGACGAGAGAGTGTCGATATAAAGTTGAGCTTAGAAAATTCTTCAAGAGTTCAAAAACCTTGACAGTATTGACTGATCCATTTCCGAACCCAGGAACAAATCTGGTTGCTAGCGACAATGCTTCCCCGTCCCAAGTGCTAATGTTGTTGGTTTCGAAGCAGCTAAATGATGCTTTGATATTGACAAGGAATAACGATTACGGGAATCCACAGATGTCAAACAACAAGGATAATGATCAACCTAGTAGTTTGAAAACAACTTCAATCGAAGTTGTGCCATCCATCACTCCTGAATAACGATAAAACCCCCAAAGGGAGTAGTACACAAATCAACGTTTAATCCTCGTGCCAGAGCAGCACAACATTATAATATAGTGGAGGATCTGGCCCAATTGTCGTCTGCTATGTCGACACTTGAGGTATTGCAAAATTGCCCCTCCCAAAAGCAGGCTTTATTGTCAGCGATAGGTGGGATTGACCCAACAGATTCCAATCTGGTGGCCTTTAATCACAAAGGATATTACCCTCAGTTACCAACTCAACTAGCTTTCCTTATTCAAGTAAAATCTATCAACAAAAATGTTCATTGAACAATTATTGATGAGTGGGCATCTACATGTATTATGTCGATGAGTCGCTAGAAAACTTTAGGATCTCCACCCTTGTCACGATCGTCGATGACATTAAAAGCATTTGATGGATGAACATACACCCCAAATGGGATATTGAGTAACTTGCAAGTCGAATTGGGGGGAAAAACAGTAGAAATTGATGTTGAAGTTATCAAAGAAAACCTCGATTACAACATCCTACTGGAAAGGCCCTAGATATATGCTATGGCTGCTATTGTGTTGATGTACTTCAGGAAGGTTGCATTTCCCTTCCAAGGAGGAATTACGGTCATCGACCAACAAAATTTTCTCCCCAACAAGTCACAAGTTACGGGAAGAATTCCGATGATCCATGGAAGCCCTTATTCGCTTCAAAATATCGGAGTAGGCCTACTAAAAGACCCTACATTAATGGGGACTTTTTCCCTACCGCCTCCAATCAATTTGGCGGAAGTGGCAACAGTGGGAACCTGCAATATGATATCTTCTATTCAAAGGATGTCCGAAAACGGTATTAACATGGATCATCTATAGGTATTGACTCCAAGCCCAATAGAAATATTGTAGCAATCAATGTTTTCGGCATGGGAGGCAAACCCAAATCAACGCTCATCAAGCATGTGGATAGATAGGTCTAAGGAATATGGCACCCCTTTAGATCCTTGGTCGCAAGTACATTCTACAAGTAAAGGAATTGTTCAATCAATGATGATTGACGGGGCACCATGGGAAGATTACCACCATCATTCCCATCTTCCGGATTGTAAGGAGGATAATTCCAGTGACCTTGATCATCCCTCAGTTTTTGACTTTCTATCAAATACTGTAAATACGGTGGATTCTGAGCGAAACCTGTCCAATATTGAAGACTATCGCCATAAATATCTCGACCAAAATAGATGTCGTAGAGAATATTCATGTCGGAAAATCTTGTTCTCCTTCAGAACTAGAAATATATTACGCTCTTTTTCACGAGTTTAGAGATGTCTTTGCTTGGTCATATGATGAAATGCTAGGCATTGACTCAAGCATTGTTGAACATGAAATTAAGATGTATCCAGATGTCAAACCAGTACGAAAATAACTCCGGCAGGTGCACCCCAAGAAAGCCACTGCCATCAAGGCAGAAGTTGAAAAATCCTCCATGCTGGTTTTATTTACCCGATTCCTCTACCTGATTGGGTATCGAATATTGTTCCTGTAATGAAAAAACAAGGAATGATTAGAGTGTACGTCGATTATAGGGATGTAAATCAAGATTGTCTGAAAGACAACTACCCTACACCCTTCATTGACCAGATAATTGATGAATGCGCCGGATGTAAAATCTTTTCATTTATGGATGGATATTCCGGGTATAATCAAATAAATATCTGCCCACAGGACCAGTCAAAGACTGCATTTATTTTTCCGTGGGGCACATTCACATATCACAAGCTACCCTTTGGTTTAAAGAACACAGGGGCAACATTTCAGAGGGCAATGAATTATGCCTTCCATGACATCAAGAACATCGTTCAACCATATCTCGATGATCTTCTGGCTCATTTGCGAAAGCGGACCGATCATCCGCAGCATTTAAGAGCAATATTTCTACGTTGCTGACACTCCAAGATACGACTCAATCTACACAAATGTGTGTTTTGTGTTAGTTCTGGTCTTTTACTTGGATTTGTGGTCTCAAAGGACGGGATTCTTGTCGACCCATGTAAGGTTCAGGCAATCCTTGGTTTGCCTCCACCTTCAAATTTGCTTCAGATTTAGAAACTCCAAGGGAAAGCATACTTTCTAAGGAGGTTCATTCCAAATTACGCTGAACTTGCTAAAGGTTATACTCATCTATTGAAAAAAGGAGTACCCTTTATCTGGGATTAGGTCGCGCAAGCTTCCTTTGATGCTTTAAAAGAATCCCTAATAAAAGCATCATTAATGTATGCTCTTGATCATCAAAAAGACTTTAACATGTATCTGGCTGCAGTGGATATGACCATAGCAATGGTTTTAGTTCAAGAAGATGATGGAATTGAACATCTAATATATTATTTAAGCTGAAACTTAAATGATACAGAAAATGAAGTACTCCTACGTTGAAAAGCTGGCTCTCGCAGTTGTTCAAGCGATACAGATATTTCGACACTATGTCCTCTTCAAAAAAACTACCATTTTATCAGATTACAACCCCAAGAATTATATATTGTCGTGACAGTTGTTGGGGGGCAAATATACAAAATCGATAGCGATTTTACAAGAGTTTCATCTGGAACTCAAAAAATCCAAATTGAAGAAAGCCCTAGTTTTCGCGGAGTTACTATGTGATCTCGCATCGTCGTCCAACGATGCAACATCCGAAGAAGCAATCGTGGATGAATCTTCGTTTCTGATGTCTTAAATAAATTCGTGGTATGGAGATATAATAATCTATCTCCAAACCCAAACATATAGGTCTAATACCTCACGCTCGGAACAACGACGGATTCGATACCAAGCAAAAGACTACGTGATCGTTGGTGATACACTTTACCATTGTGGCATCGATACAGTTCTGCGCAGGTGCCTCACCCATGAGGAGGCCGAAAAATTCTTGAATGATTGTCATTCAGGCACGTGTGCAGGGCATCAATTTGATTATGCTACAACTCAAAAGATTTTACAAGCAGGATACTTCCGGCCAACAATGTTCAAAGATTGCATAATCGCAGTCAGAAGTTGCCATGCCTGTCAAATCTTCGATCGCAAAACCAGAATACCTCCCGCACTTCTGCAGCCCGTAGTAGCTGTTAGGACATTCGCCAAATGGGGCATAGATTTCATGACATGTAACCCCACCTCGGGCGGGGGGCATGGGTATATCATAATCGCAGTAGACTATTTTACCAAATGGGTCGAGGCGATGCCTACATTAAAAAACAATGGCGAAATGGCTACCCTCTTCTTTTTCAATCATGTAGTGTCCAGATTTGGCGTTCCAGGCCATAGTCATAGATCATGGATCACATTTTCACAATCACATGATGGTTGAGTTGGCTGCCAAATTAGGACTGTCCCATGACAACTCTACACCATATTATCCGCAAGCTAACAAACAAGTTGAGGCAATCAACAAGGTCCTGAAGCGCATGCTCCAAAGGATGATTGGAGTCCATAAACAGAGTTGGCACCTGATCCTGTACTTGGCCTTGTGGGCATACTGGACATTTGTGAGGAATGCAACCAGGTTTACACCTTTTCAACTGGTGTATGGCCTAGAAGCGATCTTGCCAGTTCGGTGTGAAATCTCATCCCTTAAGCTCGTGGTGGACCTTCTCCTCGAAACTTCACAAGAAGAGGCTCGTTTCTTAGAATTAATCCAATTCGACGAAACTCGTCATGATGCCACTTCAGCTAACGAAGCCCACAAGAAATGAGTCAAAGTGCAGTTCGACAAAAATGTCAAACCTCGTGTATTCTCAGAAGGTGACGTGGTCTTGCTTTACGACCAAGAGTCCGATAAGTTGGGAGCAGGTAAGTTAAAATCTTTATGGATGGGTCCCTATATTGTTAAGTGTGTATTAGCAAAAGGATCCTACGGGTTGGTGGATTACGATGGGATTCCATTGGCGCAACGCCGCAACGGGTTGTACCTCAAGCATTACTATGCTTAACTTAGCATAGTAACCCCTATGCTTTTGTTACATTTTTGTTTTCACTAAGGGTAATTGTTTTGGTTAGGTAATCCACTTTTTTCATTTGTTTCAATTGTTGAACCTATTAGAATCATTTGTTGGATATGCCGATGGAGCGAGTCGTAGTTCGCGAAACCTATCTTCTGTGGCCTGTGCCATCTTCTATCCTAGCGGCGAGTTAGTGAGTTTTAGAGGGGTATGTATCGGTCGGTCAACGAACAATATCGCTGAATACATCGCATTGATAGAACTCCTCTCTGATGCCATCGCACATGGCATAAGCTGACTTGTCATCAGGCTAGACTCACAACTCGTCATTCTACAACTCACTGGTATCTACTTTGTACAGAATCCAGTTATCTATCACATGTTCCTAAGGGTCAAGATTTTGGAAAGACAGTTCGATTCTATTCAATATCAACATATTTCCAGAAATTTAAACACATTAACGGACTCATTGGCAAATTATGTGTTATATAGACATTTGCGACATTTATAAAAAGAAGCATTGCATCAATATTTGCATCACGATCACGTAACTTAACCAAAATAAAGCTCTGAAAATCAGAAATATATAACTATTTATGGTTTACACATAATGTTCTGTAACCAAGACAAAATTAGTCAAATGACCCAAAACTCAAAATGTGAAGGGGCACCCTAGTCTAATGATGCTGATGATAACAAGTCACCGCCTGTGCAATCATGCGTAAAAGCCTAGTCCATCAACTCAGCACACTAGTAGTATGTCGCTGCAACCTCAGAGGTAGCTCATCAGTCCTCATGTTCGGAATACCAAGAGTGAGACCCTCGAACTGATCCTACAATGCTGAAGGAGTCTTGGCCACATCAAGGTTGTGAAGGATGGCCCTCCCCACAGCCTCTCCTGCCGGAGCAGAAGCTGGTGCTCTCAGGCATACTGTTGGTCTAACTGGTCCAATGTCTACATGAGCACATGAGTTTTGATTAGTCTTGATCAAAGAAAGCATAAGGACATTATGAAAACAAGAAACAAAGATATAGTCAGAGAATTTACCTATAGCACCCTACTGCTCACCAGCCGGCAACACCAAATTCGGGTCACCCCAGAAATCCATACGAGCATATGGACACTCGGCATAAACCATCTCCTGGCGGTTGAACCACTCGAAGAAGGTGTCAGAGAAAGAAATATGGGACTGACCAACATGTCGGGCCATGAGGTCAACCCATCTCTACATCTGTGGCTCAGTCGGTGGAGGTAAACTAAGCGAGATGTACTGCGGATGCATCAGTGGGATCTTTTCCAAGGCAAAAGCGGTCAAAATAGAACCATAGCCAAAATTCTTGGATCTTCCGCTTTCCACCTTGGTCAGTTGTTCTTTCATCACAGGGAGTATTGCATCACACCAGTTGAACACCTTCGGTTCAAGGCATTCCAAGCATACTGCATATAAGACCTATTAGCCACGTGAAGAGCTGCACTACCAGCTAGTCTAGCAAAAGTGAATAGAATGGTCCTCAAGGACCGGTCAGTGACATCTCGGATATTGATCTTTCCGTCCCTACTCGGCTGGGATCCCTTTCTGCAATACTGGTGAATGTAATCTCTCACGGTTTCACCCCCATGAGCAGAACCTGATAATGAGAGAGGAGTTCCATGCCTCGATAAACCGGTCAAAAAATAGATGTCCACAACAGTCAGGGGGATGGATTTGCCTCTGATCTGGAACACCTGGCTGGTAGGATCCCATGCATCGAGGAAATATTGCAACAAGTTGATTTGTTGCCTCATGCTAGAGATGCGGAAAAACTTGAGCAGGCCACAGTTCCACAGTGCAGTTACCGTACTTAGATCATGTAAAGCAACCATGTCCTCTTCTTCATGCTCACATTCTTGCCATGTAATAACCATTTTTCTCCGATGAATCTCTGAAAACAAACAAGAGAAGAGTCAGGGTCCTGATTTGGAAAAAAACAGGCAAAAATTCCATGAGAAAACAATGCAAAAGTTCCCTCCTTGCGCCCATCGCACCTCAGCAGTGTACTGGGAGTGATGCATACTGATCGGCTAGTGACTAGTCTAGTATGCATCGTACCTTTCGATATAGGAAGGGTGCGATGGGGCCAGGGCGAATTGTTCAAACCCCAGGGGCTTAGCAAAGCACGGAAACACCCTCAAAATTCAAAAAGGAAAGAATGCAACTGAAGAGCACATGTTTAGCTCCTACCTGGCCCAGACGGCGCCACGAATCGTCCACAGAATCTCTTGGAATCAGCTAATGAAAATCATGGGGGGAAGCACCTCCAGAGCTCCAACAAACCAAGTTCAAATGAAATGTTAAAATGAGAGGTAAAAGTCACTTTTAAATTACTATTCATGTAATTCGAGTAAGGTATTAGTGTTTTAACTCATTTTTCAAGCATGTGTTTTCATTTCTAATCGGTTTGATGAAGCAATTGAGCAGGTAGTACGACCATTGAAAGAACAAAGTGCTAACAGTGAATCAAATAATCAATGACCATTATCACGAGCAGTTTTTATGTGAATTTCAAGCTCGTTAAAAATTAAACCTAAGCAATGAGCAAATGTTTCCCCGAGAGTTTAAGCTCATTAAAAAATGAACCAATCTCCGGTAAATAACCATTCTGAATGCATTATCATTAGCTTTTGAGCCTTGGTCGTGTTCTCATCATCACCTCCACTCTGTTTTAGCTGATCATATGCCTCCATTTGATTGTTTACCCTTTTTGAGGAACATCTGCGACGA